>OMNN01000392.1:36933-91892 GCA_900302755.1 Chromis chromis | reverse complement strand
CACACACAGGATTAGTCCAGGCCTCCTTTCTGGCAAGATGCAGAAACATGACGGCTGTTGGAATTTTTCATTTCCTTTTAAGATATAAAACTGAATTTATGAGAATTTTTTTTTTACATCAAAATGTGATTTTTTTTGTTTGTTCAATAATTTTTTGTATAAGTGAAACTCGATTCTCTTTGTAATTGCTGTCTCTATGGTATGTGCACAGTGGTTTCCATGGATTCAGGGTGCAGGTTTGGGCCTCTGGAGCGGCTGAGTCCATCCAAGTTCAGGACCGGATGGGAGAGAAAGGGTGGGTGGTTTGGATTTTGGGTGGTGATGCTGGAGGGAGACGGAAAGGAGAGAGGAGGACGGCTGTGCTCGTCCAGATGTGATGTGAAGGAGAGTTAAAGGGCATTTCTCTTTTCCCTCCAAGGTGTCTCCGGTTTCTTCTGGAAGTACAGGTCACTACCCTCACCGCCTGTCCTCCCCTTCTTTTTTTTCTTTCTCCATCCAAAGGTAACTTTCTTCTCTTGGGCCTCTTCCAACTTCTAAGTTTGTTTTCACTTTTTCAAGTGGGGAACTCCCCTCATCCAGCATGCTGCCCAAAGCCCCCAGGCCAAATCTGTAAAACAAAGCCCAAACTGCGGGACAAAGTCGTACTGTTACAACTCCGAGAGCAAAACTCCATAACAACATGTTTCCACATTAGCTCAACAAGTGAATGCGGCACAGATAAATCTGCAGTAATTACCACTTCATCAGAGCATTTCAGAGCTGCATTCCTGCAGGCGTCCTCCAGATTTGTTGTATCATTGTTCATACAAACAAATCATAAAGCAAAGCGTCGGCATATGGCTTGATTAGGGCTGTTATTATGTGGATGGATGGAGGCTGAGCAGAGTAAACAGCACAGGAGCTCGAGAAGTAAGCAGCAGTAACTTCTGAAAGTTACACTGGCATCAGTCTTATCTCAAGGAAGTAAATATGCTGAATAATGTCACATTAGAGAGTGACATCTATGTTATTTAATAAACAACAACCCTATGCTCTGTGAGGCGCAAATGCACAAATGCTCCAGAAAAGAAAATAGGGACCAAAAATACAAACAATAGAAGATAAATTCTCTCATTTTCTGTTGAAAACTGGTATTTGTGGGAATTAACTTTCACAAACATTGAGGACTTTAAGTATGACAAATGCAACGTCTTCGGTCTTCGTTAATCAAAATGTGCTCTGTCAAAGTTGTGTAAAACCACATTTGCTCCTCATATTTTAACCACAAAGATTGAAGTTGACTGTTCGACTTACAGATGTTCCAACTTGCAGATGTTCCGGACTTGCTTCTCATCACTGAGCGCTCGTTTGTTGGTTCTGTTTCCATCTCAGCAGTGCAAAGAAACAAACACTAAACACAAAATCTCGCCAGTCGCTTAACAAGTCTGTCATCTATGAAATTATCTTGTTAAATTTCAGCTGCAGATCTAGAAATAACCACAGCAGTACAAGTTCAGAGGCCCCACAGGGGAAATATGTAGCTGCCTTCTGTGCCATAGGAACATGACAGGCCTGTAGGTGTGTCACAAGCAGAGACAAAAGTAAACTGACAAGAATGTGGGACATGGTGCCTAGAAGGGAATGTTGTTTTCCTTCATCTCAGCTGACCTGGCATTAAGTAAACAGAGCAAGAAAGAAAACATGGGTGTCTGAAAGGGTGTTTTCTCCTCCCTCTCCAACTGTTTTTTACGAGGAGTTTAAATTTCAGGCCCGGAGGTCGTGGCCTCCCCGTTCCAGCCCTTCAGAGAGGAGGTGGGGCGGGGGAACCTGTCGCTGAGAATAAAAGGCCCATCGGCTGAAGAGGTGCAGGCGTGCTCATGCCTCTGTCTGCCGGACCAACAGGAACGACCGCCTCCAGCCGGTCAGCCAGCTGCCTCGGGGAGATCCCAGGTGGCAAATATCCTCCTGCTGAGGGGAGTGAGCATTCGATCCCACCCTGCGGAGGTCAGGAAATCTGTCGAGTCAGAGTAGCCAGGGCTCGGGTCGGTTTTTGGTGACCGGCGAGGCGTGACTCACTGGGGCCCCCTGAGTGTTTCTGGCACCCCATTAACAGCAGGATAGGACGGTCCAGAGGCGCTTTAAGGGCCCTCAGCGTCTCGTCCTCTTTCACCTCGCACCAGCGCCGACTCACAGCAGCCCACAGCTGGACGGATCTCGACCTCGCTCGTTCTCAGCAACGCTCCTCTGCTTTATGATTATGCTGCGGGGCGGTGAGAGTTTCAAGACCGCAGCTGAAGTCGTGTGTGTTTATTGTGTGTGCGCAACATGTGTCGGATGGGTCCCTGGTGGCTTTCAGTGAAACAAGATCCACCTCAGCACTGAGGCAGGTGAGGAGGGAGAAATTCACAACACAGAGATGGGAACAGAACTGCAAAATACAGAGAAGGAGGGAGAGAGGAGAAAAGAGGAGGAAAGTGAGAGACAGAGCAGAGTGGGAGATATAAACACACAGGAGAGAAGCAGAGTACATTAGGGAGGAAGTTCAGCCGATGGAGGATTGAAAAATGATTTCCCCTGACTCTGCAGGTTGGAGATACAGAGCACAGAGCAGCAGAGGAAATCCCCTTCTATACACTGCTCCATCCCATCCCTCCTTCATCTTTACTGAGCTTCCTGCAGTTTGTATCCTCTGAAACACACACAGACAGTACCTGATGTACTTTGCATAACGTGAGGCCTCTTCGACTATAAGCAGACTAGACTGTGAAGGCAACACAGTCTCCAAAGTTGTCCAAAGCAGCCGCTGTCACATGGCAAAAGCAAGGATTAGAGCGGATGAAAAGATTGTTGACATAAAACAGAAAGTGGACTAAATACATGAAAATATTTACTATATATACTGAAAATTCACAGTGCACAGAAACATGTATATACAATAAGAAACAGTGTTTGGGAAATAAATATCCTGACGTTCCACAGATTCAGATTAAAATGCAAACAACATGCACGGACCAATATCAATTACAAACTTCTTTATTGAGTTGCAGAAAGCCATTTATAACTGTATATAAAAAAAAGAAACATTAACACTTTTGATCACTTTGACTTCCCAATGATGGTGAAATGTTGAAAATAAAGTTTTATAAATATGATGAATGATAAAAGCAAATACATTCTGCTTTGTTATGAACAGGTTAGAAAACGTGATTTGGGTCCAATCCATCTGAACTCATCCAGCATTCAGAAAAAAATCTAAATGTACTAATAAAAGAACAAACAAAAAAAACATCTCACTCCAATTAACAATCTGTTTATCTCAAAACTTTGAAGAACAAGCTGGTAGCTTGTTGTGTTTTAGCCCACAGGAACATAAATTTTGCCTTCCAAGCAGCATCTGGATTTGAATTGTATGAACATGCTATAAAATTCCACCTTGTTTAGCTGAGATCAGCATGTAGCTTATGGGTTAAAACATGCAAAACCACCAGTGTAAGGCTTCAAGTCTCCCTAGACTGTATATAATATATATACAGTACATATATGAAATGGACTGGTCCCAAACCACAGACATGAGGAGTGACCTGTCCTGCCCTGGAGCTGAGCCTCCATCCTGGATCAGCTGCCGTCACTTTCCTGCTTCACACGCCTCGCTACAGTTTCCAGGTGATGAGGTGTAAGGCACTGACAGCGCCTCATGATAGTGCAATGGTCAGCTGTTCCCTGTACCTTTGCTCTCCAAAGAAAAAAAAAGTCCCACATACAGGGCCTGGATTTCCTAGTGATCCGCTCCATCAAAACCAATGGAGCCATTCTGAGCGAACATGTTGCTGCATGAACTGAGCAACGTTTATGGAAACTAAAAACATGAGCATGTGATGGGGCAATAAAACCCATGCAAGGACAGCAGCTTACTGATTGAGAATAATAAAATTAAATGTGTGTGTGTGTGTGTGTGTGTGTGTGTGTGTGTGTACAATGTACAGTAAATATGCACTTCTAAAGAAGAAGTAAAAACAGAAAATAGGTGAAAACCCCATTAAGCAAAATAAAAATTTAAAAAAAACTGTCAAAATAAAACCCTGCTTTGGCAAAGCAGTATTCGAAATGCACCATCACGATATAAAGCTGATTATCGCATTCATATGATAACATGACCTACAGACTTGACATTCTCATACTGGTTTTTTTTGAAGGGGGAAGAAAAAGGAGACACAAAATGTTTGATTGTGTAATAATAAACACTTTTTAAAAAAATACTGAAAAGCATGTGGCACAACCTCCATCTGCAAAGTGCAAAGGCCTGATCAGCACATGGAATAATAACTTCAGATTGAGCATGGCAATCATCACCCATACACTCTCTAAATTTAAAGAAATTAAAATTAATTCCTATTTTACGTCCATCGTCACAGAAGAGCACACACACCGTGTTAACACAAACTGCACAGAGACAAAGAGCTGCAGACATTTAACATTAAGCCAATTTAAAACTGATTCGTCAATGGTTTCAGCCACAACGCTGCTTCTGCCACAAACTGAAAAGACGATGCAGTCTCTGAGGAAGCATATGGTGGCGAATTCTAAACTCTAAAACACAAATGCAAACTTCTGTTTGTAACAGGAAGCAGGCCCGCCTGTGACCAAAACGTTGGGTCTTTGTTACAAAATAAATAATTAAAATTAACCTACAAACAAAAATATATATATTTATATTCTACAATCCAAGAATTCACCATTTACTGAAGAACAAGAAACAGCAACAGGAGGTTGAAAAAAGGATCCGACATACAGTCTGTGTTAACGTGGACCAGAGCATGTTACTGCTGTATGTCTGTGCTGCAGCCTGAAGGCTCACAGCTGATGAAGTGATGAAGACAAGTACCACGACATGAGTGACATTAGTGGATTTATTTTGGGGCTCACCTGCCTGAGCTGTGAAGTCTTCCTATAAAAATAATTTAGACCAATCAGAATAATTAACATATGATTACCTGATGCAGCTTTCGATTCTTTTCAATGTAGAAAATCTTACAAAGCTAGTTATTAATAAACCAAGCAGATTTAGAGTTCGGATTAGTAAGTCACAGCACCTTAAATTAATTCATCTGTATTAACATTTAATTTGAACGTTTTAGGTGGCTTCTTACATGATGCAAGCAGCCATGTGGGCGTTTATACTGCATGTCAGTGTTAGGATCTCAAAGTAATTCCAGTCTGTGTGGCAGGTGACTGATGTCATCTGAGTGGCAAGTGATAATTTTGGACCCGGGACAGACAGTAAATCAAAAAACAAAAACAAAAAGAATGACATGAATGAATGGACCAATGGCAGGCGGGGGATGGGGGTCGGGGAGCTGCTGCAGCTTGTTAAAAAGCACAGTAAAAATCTTTGATATTTACACTGAGGAAAGTGAATACATTCAGGCAGCAAAAGGAGAGGCGGATGACCTCCCCCCTGTACGAGGTACGTTTGGCACTGCTAATACTCAACCCATCCCCACACGCTCTGTTACAATCCTGTTTCATCCCTTTGTCTTTTGTCCCTTCATCGGGTCAACCAGCAAGTCAAGCTAAACCCTGACTTCCGTGGGTCAACGAGTCACCTCGGTTCTTACTATTCATTCATGTGATACTCAGGGGTCTGAAGTGGTAAACGCTGAAGCGTGGGGCCGGCGGAGCTTTCCTGCGACCGTCTTTTCATCAGACGGGAGCCAGGCAGATCCAGTCCTCCCCATGCCCGATCCCCCCGCTTCAATCAGCAGGAGTCTTTGGTTCAGAAGGCACATGTGTGTGCATCGCTCCACAGAAACCCTCCTGTGTTTTTTATTTTCTTATTTAATAATCTCCTTTGATATAAAAACCCCGGCAGTGTGCAGGCCACCCGGATTCTAAGGGTTTCTTTTTCTCCACAAGTGAAACCATTTCCCAGCTTCCTGTTTTTTAGTCCTTTGGGAACGGCAGAGGGAGACTGTGGGTGGGTGTAAACTCAGATACCGTTGGTCAGGTCTGTGATGACGTTGGCCTTCACCAGCTTGCGGAGGAACTCCTTCTCCTTGGATATGTTGTGTGTCCAAGACTGCGAGAGAATCAGAGGAGAGAACAAATTCAGAGTCATGCACCATCACAGATGAAGTAGGGAGATAACTGAGGGACCATATATAACAGCACCTTTCCCATACATATTGCTGTATTCATATATTGTAGGATTTTCATATTCCCAGCGTCTATACATGTGGGTGTTCAAGTGTGCAAATATATGTGTCGAGCCACGCTGGGTCAGTTTTCCTCCCTGCTGTGCTATGAGAAATCAGTCCAGCGGGCCGATGTGTAACCAGAGCCGGCGGTTCCTGTGTGGCGCTTTGGGATAAAGAGACGAAGGAGCAGCCAGAGAGCAAATAAAGGAGGTATAGGGTGGAGGAAGAAACGTACAGGAGGGAATAGGAGCAGAAAAAGTGGAGAGCTACAGTAGGCTGGGCTCTTCAAGACTCTCCCACAGACTCTGAGCCTGTCTGGGTCAAACCTCCTACCACTACGTGATGGGTAACAACCATCACAGGGAACAATAAGCTACAGTTTTAATGGAAATCCACATAGGAACTAAAATCACTCCTCTCTTTTTGAAGTCACGCCAAACATTTATTTGAAGTTTCTGCTTCTTTAGCCTTGAATCTTCTAAGAGAGGAGGTCTGGGAAAAAGTCTGATTGACAGTTGAGGCACAAGGACACAACGTAAACACCTGACTGCTGGTGAATACAACTTCATAAACTCAAAGTATTTTGTTAGCTGCAGTGTTCAGACACAAGGACCAATACTGTTTACCACCTACATTTGCAAGTAAGCTGTTCAGTAAGCAAAGACTGACTAGCCTACAACATTACACCAATCAGCCACAACATTAAAACCACCTGCCAAACATTATGTAGGTCCCCCTGGTGCTGCTAAACAACCCTGACTATTTGGACGATGGACATGGGACCTCTGGGGGTGTCCTGTGGTGTCTAGGACCACAGATGCTCAATTGTATTGGGATTTGAGTAGTTTTGAGGCCAGGCCGAGCACCTTGGGTTCTTCGTCATGTTCCTTGAGCTCCTCCTTAGCAGTATTTGGGGTGTTGCAGGAGCATTGGGGAGTCTGCTGCTGTCAGAATAAGCCATTGCCGTAGGGGGTGTGCTTGGACTGCAGAACACTGAACAAGATGATCAATGTTACTTTGCCTGTCAGTAGTTTTAATATCGTGACTGATAGGTGCATATTGGCAGAGCACTTTTCCCTCAGGTGGCTCTTGGTTTGGTAACTTGTTCAATAAAGTTAACATCAAACACAAGACATGCCCTCATCTGAATGAGAAGGAAGCATTAGCTAATAAAAAGATAATGTGGTTTGCGGGTGGTAGTTTATGGCTCTCAAAGAAGTTTAAAATGAAAGGAATTTATTTGTCTAGACAGTAAAAAAAGAAGTTTTGACTGGAATGAGCACAGACAGGCAGCGCTGTCATGAAGCCAAAACCATTTTTGTTTCTCAATATGGAGCACAGAACATGCAATCTGTAAACTGTTTTTTGGCATCAATTGGCGTTGGGCTGTCACCATATTGGTCTTTTGAAACCAGACGTAATGACCAATGGGGGGTGATCTGACTGAGGAAATGAAGACACTATGCACGTTTATAAGGTAGCGACCTTTCAATCACAATCTGAAGCATACTCTGCTTTATTGTCTATTTCTTCTAATGGGACCATAATTTACGAAACGAACATCATGCTGTATTGAGGGAGACTTGAAAGTAGTGATTGAGACCATAAACCCTTTAGTAAAATGTTTACTGGGTTAACAAATTAAGTGAGAAGTAGGGTGGTTTTCTCATAGACATGACTTCATTTTACAACTAGAGGAGTCGCCCCCTGCTGGCTGTTAGAAAAAATGCAGGTTTAAGTCACTTCTGCACTGGGTCCATTTTCCAGACCCAGAGGCTCTGTCCATATTCATACAGTCTATGGATATCACCTTTTAAACTGGTATGAATAACTTGTTAGCAAACAGGCGGCTATTTACACACTGAGCAGACACAATTATCATTAGCACCAATTTGGAATTATGTCTCAGCTACCTTTTTAACCAAACCAAAAACCACACAAAGCGAATAAATTCCAAACAAATGTCTTAAAAACCACAACAAGTGAACTTGGTAGCACCACACTGTCTAAACTGGCCTGGTAATTTATTTTAAATATTTGCATAGTTAGTGTGGTTGCAACATTTCCGTGGAGATTTTAAGCATCCATCCACATAGGAAACAAGTGGTTTTCTCCACAGCAGAGGAAGAATGCGTGGATGGTTTGTGTGGTTCCAGAAGATCAAATAACCCCAGGGACTGGCAGTGGTTAAGTGTTCCAAACAAAAAAAGCCAAACTATTCCCATTAATTAGCCATGTGTGGCTGATGATGACAATGTTGATGAAGATGATGATAATTAATGCCAAAGGTTCACTGGGAGTTTAGACAAAGGTTATCATCATACTGAGCTCATGGTTTACATACGTCAGCACAAGGGTGACATCTCTGATTCCACTGGGTTTCAGTGTAAACACCGAGAGGAAGACTTGACTGATGGAGCAGAGAGAGATCGGTCATGAGGGCGTTTAGAAAATGATCGTTCAAAGGACACATTTTGCTGCAGTGACCGATGAAAGACCAGTGCCGCTTCCATCTACAAGAATTACTCATTTAATTTGATGTTTTAATTTTGTTTAAAAAAAAATAAAATAAATATATATATATATATATATATATATAGAAAAATGTGTACAATTTTTCTATTTTATTTTTTACATATATATTTGTATTCACTTTCTACACTTATTATTATTTCATTTATTTCTCTTTAGATTTCTACATTTGTTGCTGGATAGCTCAGTGACGAACACCCCAGACCTTGCCATGGGAGATCGGTGGTTCAAATCCCGGTCAGGGTGCAGGTATCCAGTAAGGACCCTTAGGCAAGGTCCTTAATGCTGCCCCGCCTACGTCACTTTGGATGAAAGCATCTGCTAAATGTAATTGTAACCTTGTTATTAACTGTTCCATTTAGATTTCCACATTCATTTTCTTTTTCTTTCACAGATTTAAAAAAATATATTTTTACAGCGCTCCTGTGACTCCATACTGAAAGAAATCAGAGCTGAACAAGCCTATCTTAACTGATGGTACACTTGCAATACCAACATTTTTCCTCCCACCTTCACAGATCTGAAGCATGCCCTCAAACTCTCATATTTCAATAACCACCATTTAGCAGAGCACAAGGAGCTGATCCAGTGACAGATCCAATTAACGCACCTCCAAACATCTTTGCCACAATGTTCATCAAGCTAAAAAGTGCCATATTTTTGGTCTTAAAGAAAAAAAGCTATGAGTGGTTTAACCCTAGCAGAATTCCTGGACTAATATTACCATTAGCTGAAATAGTGAATGCTTTGTAGTGAATGTACTTTGGCTGTAGGCCAGTTCAAATCCCTCCTCGCCCTTTTTCACAGGAGTGGTGGTCCCTTCTAATCAAAGACTATAGCTATTTGTTTCCTCAGTTATTCCTCTGTGGCCACAGCGGGTGAGGAGAAACCAGAATATATTGTTCTCAGTAGCGGTTAGACAGCGTTTTACTGTTTCATTTAAAATCTGGTAACTGTTTGATAACTTTGTAGTGAAATAAGGGCTGATGTTTAATCATTCACCTCTTTAATGGCGGACATCTTGACAGTCTCATAGTAGTGCAGAGGTGCGTGGGGCGTGTTCATGTCGTAGCCAAAACCAGCCACAGCGACCTCGTCACAGTTGTGCAGTGCCATCGTTATAGCAACTGATCCCAAAGTTGGAATGTTCTGCAGCAAAAACAGAGACACAGTTACAGACACACATTTACACTGGAGGCAATATAACATATAACAGGGACGACTAAACACATGCAGTATTAGTATCATGGAGCTGATCATGGTCACCGACTGTGCTTCAGACACAGATGTCCTCTGCCACTCATGTATCTGCTTTCCTCCATCCTTTGTACTCCTGTCTTTGTTCTGCTTCGCTGCTGCTAACTGACTTTGAGCACTTGGTGATTAACTATTACCTTTAAGACGCGACCCCTGCAGACCCCTGCTACGACACAGTGATCTACAGGGTTGAACTGTGCTTCCTAACCGCCCTGGGCTGCCACAGATCTGGGGGGTACAGGGGCTGTGTGTGTATGATTGTGTAATTGTGTGTGTGGATGTTGCAGTTTGTGAGTTGGAAAACATGCGAGTGCAGAAGAAAGAGTGGAGGTAGGCCCCATTTAAATCATTACCCTGATTTGCAGCCCTCAGGGTAGGTGGAGCTGAACCAGCAGCTGGCCAACCCCCTACTGCGTGTTCTAATACAGATTATTTTACACAAATGCACCCACACACACTCAACATAAACACCAGTGTAACAAATAGACCTCCTCATTAATTTCCATGTACATAAACATATACCTCGATGGTCAGAAGAGAAACAGCAACGTGTTCTAGGAAAAGAATGTGCCAAATCATACAACTCTGCAGCCTGTATTGTACGAGACAGCGCAGCAAACACCCAGACACAAACACAAATGTGCACACACAAATCACAACGCACTTTCTCCCTCATACACACACACACAACCAGATGCCCACATGTTCAACACATGTTGCAGAGTGGAGTTCATGCAGGGGTGTTCTGGTGGCCCCACAGGGTAGAGTTAGGGTGATACACTCCTCATGTCCCCGCCAATTCTCTAACAATATTCCCCCTCTACTTACCAGCAGCACACACAAGCAGTGTGTGCATACACACAACTACCTCCACATGCACACCAGTATTTAATTTCAAATGCTCTGGGATGTTTAGTTTGTAATTTTTCTGCTTTGTACTCTTGTTTGGTGGCCAACATTTAGCAAATTTCCTCACTTTATTTCTCAAACTAAATATTCTCTGCTCTCTGACACAGAAGCCTCACATTCAGAAAAAAATAGTTCCAGGAAAAAAGTACATTAATCAACTTCCTGAAGATTGAATAAAAAATAATACAGTACTGTAGAATACAGACTGGGTCAGGGATGCAGCAGGTATTCAGCATTTCAGCTTGTTCAGCATTTCCTATTAATGTGCTTTCAACATCCCTCTTTGTATTTTCAAGGTGGTGGAGCTGCACTAAAACTGACGAACCAAAGATTAAGGTCTAAATATACTAAGATAATATAGAATTGAAGAGCAGGTTGTAGACATCTAAACTGACAAGAAGAGCATTTTAATTAAACAGTTATGTACAACTGTCCTCATAATCAGAGCCCCTGATGCATGAATGAAGAATATTACTTATAAAATAAAGCAAAAGTCCTTAAATGACTCCAGAAACAGCGGATTATGTAATATTTGTATATTTGTATCCACTAGTTATTGTGCAAGCAGGGGATAGTGTAGTAGATCTGGAATGATGTTTCTCATTTCATAAACAAAAAGATGCTGGGCTCATGCCTTTTTCATATTTGTTGTTATATAGATATTCAACTCTCTTTCACTTGTGAACAGAGATGAAATTCACCCCTTGCCTGTCTGTGCACAGAACTGATTCCATATTTCCATAAATATGCACAAACTTGTCAGTAAAATAGACGTCAGTACATTTTTATCAACTAGTGTTACACCACTATTCTAATGAGTAACATTTGTACAAAACTTATTCCAGATGAATGCAATGTAATGTGAAACAGGAAAAGAATACACCAAGTGCCTGTAATGCTGTAAATCTGTTAAATCATTTCATTGTGAATGTGTGTGGTTCTTACCCCTTTGCCCATTAGGCCATTGTTGAAAGGCAGGCCGATGAACTGGAAGGCAGCCTCCTGGATGAAGTAGGGGTTGAGGATTCTCATTTCGGTCGGCTCCCGAGGCACATAGTGAGCCACCGACTTCCAAAAACCCTCGATACCCCTCTGAAGGGAAACACACAGGAAACATACATTAGTTATTATTAGCATTAACTAGTTATTCACTGCAAGACTGTCAGGTACAAAAACTGACACATGATGGCACCTCTGTTGGGGAAAGCCAATTTACCAACCATACATCAAAGTAAGATTATCCTCTGTAACACTGACATAAAACACAGAAGCCAACCAGAAGCCAGACCCTCTCTACCACTGATTAGGAAAATGGCTTTTGGGCTTTTAATGGATGAAGGAAGGGTGAGGGGCTGGTAGGACATCAGTAATTATGACCTGTCGGATGCAAAGACTAGAAGTCAATGAGGGGTGCAGCTGCTCTGGACTGCTTACAAGATATTGAATCACTGTCACACTCTTCTAAGATTTAGTAGCTTGAGAGAAGATGCTTCAGGGTATATGGTGTATTTCAAGAAAACATGACATTTTTCTCTCTCCACTTTAGAAACCACCTTATCTTAATACACAGTTTAAATTTTTTTTTATTAAATGTTTCTCAAAGTAACTATAGATATAAGGTCATACTTTAGAAACCATGTGAAAAATGACACTTGAGAAGTAAAACCATGTTTACACAGATATACTCTGGAATGGGATTTTCCTTTCCGTTGCTTGGTTGATCCTTTCCACTGATTTTCCTATCAGAAGTCTGAGAGCAAAAGTTGCACATTTCAGGTAAGGCTCGTGGAAAGTTTGCTTCATGCTTTAATATTAATATTATATTGGTAAATTACGTGATGTTTAAATTGTGGGAAAGTTGGGGTAGGATCTACATTTATCTGATACGAGATGTGCAGCTGCAGGTACAAAACTGTCTTTTGCCAACATCTGTGGTTTAAAATGGCATTAGAAAGGAAATGGTTCAAATCACACCTTGACCTGAGGGTGTTCTTTGAGACCTCAGGTCTTTTTACACACGGCAATCATCAGTCGCTAGGACAGCCTGTCAAA
The DNA here is from genome assembly GCA_900302755.1 of Chromis chromis. NCBI lineage: Eukaryota > Metazoa > Chordata > Actinopteri > Pomacentridae > Chromis > Chromis chromis. The sequence continues at coordinate 78,969 of OMNN01000392.1, read as the reverse complement.
CAGGGCAGCAGCACCACCTGAATAAAATTATGTAACTCTAATGAAATGCACTTGTTCAACTCAGTCATAAAAGAACAGCCAGTGGGTATTAGGAAACTGAGACACTCATAAAAAGGCACCTTTTAAAAACTGAATACCCAATTCAAAATTCTTATCAAAATCTAACTGACAAGATGTCACTGAAAAATCAGCCCTTTTACAGAGTAACTTTAAAAGGAAAACCAAATGAACACGCAACAAACTACCAGTGCGTGATTGACTTGCCTGACAGTGTAACTTCCTAAAAGGCATGAAGCCAAAAGGGTCAGCAGATGTAAATGGGAATCACCTGTTCAAATAGTCAAGCACCCGCCCGGCCGCCTTTGATACAGCAATGCATGACTCTGTGTGTGTGTTTGTGTGTGTTGGCAGAGGCAGTAGCAACAAGTCTGCTGGCTTTGTGGCTTTAACAGTGGCGGCTCTTTTTGAACGTGGGCCCGGCTCTGTGCCCTCGGCAAGCTGCAACAGGAACAGCAGCTCATCTCTCCTGTCAACACAGCTTGTGTTTGCCAGGAATCTATTTAGCAGCGCTGTTTGGATGTGTGCACGTCTGTGTAGGCCGAATAAAAGAGAGTGATGCATTTTTTCTTTATTATAGGAACGAGAGAAGCTAATGACACACAACACACACCCCTTCCTTTACACAGCAATGACCTGACATGTACATAGACACGAATGTCACGGGGTGGGGATCTCTTTGAAGATCTTCAGACAAGTACAGGTGGCTTTGAGAAACGTAAGAGCAATTAGTATGTGAGGATTCAGGCCTGTTGGGAGGGAGGGAGTTGTGGGTGCTGTTTCCAGTTTAGGAATGTGGGAAGTTGCTTACAGTAAAGGACTCTGAACTCCACCAGTTAGGATGAACAGGATAGGGAAAGTTAATAACACTCCACCCAACTAAAACAGCATCCACCAGGACGCTATGAGCAGAGTATTTAGCCCTCAAACTGTTCCAGAAGAGCTGTAAAATGACAGCAATGAAATATGTGTTAACAGGATGTGAATATTAACATGTCTGTCAGTGGCATAAGGTGGGTTTTAATAAGAATTCTCCAAGCCTATCTATTTAAATAAAGGCGAAAAGGAAGCCTATTAAATAACTGCTAAAGCGTTGCACTATCAGTGGTGAGCACTCCAAAATCTGTGCTCAAATCTTGTGGAAATAGCCTCAAGGGAACAGGATGTGGCTCCCACTGCTGAGTGACCGCTAACCTCTGTGCGAGTCCGTATTAGTTTGTCAAGACAGCCCGTTGCAACAGTGGCATTTGAACATGGACAGAACAGGAAGCAGCAGAATGGTCCTACACCACTTACTCACTAAGACCTGACACACACATGCTCAAAGGTGAACAGAAGTGTGCAGCCTTGGCTGGTCGGGCTGTCGCTGGGCTGTGGTCAGAGAGGAAATGACTGTTTCCCTTCTCCTGCGACAGCTTTATGGTTAAATTGGTCTGGATTATTAGATTTAAGTGTGTGCACAAGGCTGCGCGCTCCAATAAAGCACCTGTTAAAACAACCCTGAACTGGGAGACCTAATTATTTACATTGCAAGGTGATGGACTGAGGAGAGGTCGACATCACTCAATCAGAAGAAGTCAGTTAGCTGAGTGTCATTGAACCACTGCAGAGGAGGGGAGTGCAATAAGATGATGTAACTGAAAGAAAGCCAGTCCAACCTCAAACAATGAAAAAGAAGTAGACGACTTGATGGAAATATAACATTTCTGCTTTTGTAATAGTTTGACATATGGCACAGTATATTCATTATTCTAAACCGACCTGAAGTTTAATGCTTGCCGCAAGTTTTTGTGTCTTCAGTGGACATTGAAGTCACATGCTTTGTATTCGTCAAGACTCTTTCACCGAGTCTGCTTTTATTGCAAATTATCACATGTCATCTTTTATGTCGTTTAGTTGTCTTATAATTGTAGCTGTAGTGGTTAATATTTGTGCCAAGATGGGATTTTGCTCTTTTGAGCATTTTCCTGTCATATAAGTAATCTTCATACTGCACGCAATGCATGAACTGTATCAAGTTAAGGGTTAAGAGCTGGAATCTGATGGGTCTGTTGCTATAATTATATAGACACCCTTATAATGAATGGTTCTTTGTAGAGCAAGTACGCAATGCATTTTAGAGGTATTTTTTGTTATATATTATACAACAATCAGCAATACAGCAATCAATAAATCAAGTGCTCTGATGGCAAAAAAGAAAAATCTGTTATCTGATTCAATCACAGTCCTGCCCAATCACTGCATTTAGTCCGCATGAGGTGACTGGATGGCCTACCTGCCTATTAAACCATGAACCTGCCTACCTGTCCACACTCTGTCTGTGCACTCATTGGCAAACACATTGCTAGAGCTGGTGAGCAGGAAGCACATAAATGGCAGAGAAAGTGAAGTCACATAGAGTTAGAGTTCCACCTAAACCTACAACATCCTGCACTGCTAAACCTGTGTATTTTTGCATCCTTCAGTGATCTTAGAGGTCTCTATCCTCAAGTTTGATTAGGGGATGCTTACACATATTTGTGTATATGTTTGCCACCATTGTCCATTGAAGCCTAGATGTGAGCAAGAGTCGTTTGATGCTATTTATCTTACGTTAGTATAATATGTTAGTATTGGCTTTGAACAGGATGCTCTGCAAATATGATGATGTAGCCTATGTGCATTTTTAGACCTGAGGTATATTTGTTGTGTCGCGCTCCTCGACTCCCCTCACCAACGTAATTTAGTGTTCCTGCTGTATTTAGACAGTGTGTTCATGAGTGGCTAGAGGGTGCCTGGAGTTACTCATGCTTGCTGTTTCTATGATCTTGCATACTCTAGCTTTAAGACTCGGTGAGGAAAAATTATAGGATACAAGCAAATATACTAACGATCACTATCTGTTTGTCTTATACAAATCTAACGAACCCTGACTAAATACTAAATACTGCCACAATGGAGTCTACAATAGCAGCCTCATACTTAGCAGGTACTGACAGCTCATAGATTTAGAAAAAGTGAGCCTGAGGGAAGCTAAGGTTAAGAGTGAGTGCCTTTGGAGTGGAATGGAAGCCAAATTTGTACATGTCCAACACACCTACTTAATATCTGACTGGCTAGTCGTTATCTGCTACAATAATATTCATTACATTTGCTGAGAACTAACTGTGAACATGGGTTCCCCACACAAAGCAGTGAGCCAGGAAGCTGGGTTTTATACCTGTGATTCTATATGTGGGTACTTTGCAAAAAAATCTTTGGCACTGGTGAGTCTGAAAAAGGCCACATTGATTAAAATTACACAGTTGAATATAGGATATGATAATGTTAGGAGTATAAATGTATTATTATTGATTCTTCTGTGGCCAGAAACATCACAAAGTACCATTAAAGTACATGTTAAATATTTAAAAACACTCTAGTTTCTCTATGGCAGTGTTGTCAAATAAAGCTGAAGCTTTGTAAAGGCTATGAGTATTTGTCTTGTGATTTTACAGCTGCAGGAAAATCACAGCACCACACGCCATCAAAAAAGCACTTAAAGCAGAGGATTAGAGGAAGACAATGCCACACAGTGAGTAAAGGACCTACTGTAAGCCAAGAGAGGTGAGGGATCAAACGGATGGAAAAAATGATGTGGACTGAGAGAAACACAAGGTTAAGAACGAAGACAAAAAGAAAACCGCCACGGAAAAAAGGTGATGTACAAGACGACTAAAAATGCAAGAAAAGTGACTAGAGGCTCGTGTTGGTGAAATACTAAAATTAGACTGGGCATAAACATGATGGCATGTATAAACTGAAAATACACCTCAGTTGTACTTTGCTGCACAAACGTAAAAATGCCCAAATAAGAAACAGCTTGGTTTAGAGGCTTGAGTTTATGATTTTCAGCGTGGTTTGGTTTCATTGTGGCTTAAAGCTCAGGCCAATGAAATGTAACTTACCTTTAAACTAAAATGTTTCTCAGTGTTGAGTGAAGCAGATAGCTCAGTTTATGGGTCCAGAGGGACTGAGTGTAAAGTGTAGACGCACTGAATGGAACTGAAATATGAGGGGTAAGGGGAGGACAAAATGCTTCACATATGCTGGGTTACTACAGGTGGCTTTAAAGCCCTACAATGTAAATGAACACAAACAACCTTGGCCACAGTGAAGCCAGACCATCTTGTCACCAGATACAGAATATGTCTGTTTCAACCTACGTTTCTCCACAGTAATCTCATAATATGGCTGGAATGACACAGATGTCCTTCGTCTTCCTTGATAGGCAGCTATCATACAATTTAGCTCGATCTGGCTTCTTCAGTCGTGTAAACCGGTGGGTGAGGATGTGGTTGTGTTTGATGTTTATGGAGTGGACGACTCAAACGAGGTGGACTGGAATCCGGAAGGCCGACTTAAAGCAATTTAGAAATAAAAACGGCAGCTCCGAACTGCGAACAATCACAATTATGCTTGTCTGGAGGTCATTAGCACTGTGTACATGTTGGGTCTTTGAGTTTACAAGTTGCAGTGTCTCACCACATAAGTGCTTCACTGAAGAGGAACCATTTCAGAAAGAATGTTTGGAAAGCAGAGAGGAAGGTGCACAGTAGGGTAAGATCCAGAGAGGTGAAAAGCTTTGGTTATTTTATTCCCTTTTGTTAGCCTGGAATCTGAAACATTCGCCAATTTGTCTTTTGCTTTTCTTGACACATACCACGACCTCTGCCCCCATTAAGGTCATGGTGGTTTCTCAGTTCCTGGCCTCTCTGAGGTTATCCGGTGTGTGAAACCCTCGTCTCCACACTCCCATGACGGCAAACGAAAAAACAGTACCAACAGTGACAACACTGTGACCCCGGAGACTAGAATGTGGATCGTGGTCTCTGGGAAACAACAGGTGACATCTTTAAAGGTCACAAGGAACATCACAAGGACCTACCGGTATCTGACTAAAAAACAAACAAGTCTTTCTAGTGAACTTTTATGACATATCAAAGTTCCCTTTAAACTTGCTTAAATGCTTAATTACCCAAGATCCTCTGCACTGGAACAAACCGCTGAAGGAACTCAGTGTACAGGTCTGAGTGTTAATCACAGTAGGCCCGGTAGGTGAGTCATTTTTGAAACAAGACACTCATGGTAATCAGTGACATCCGGACACCGTGTTAGTCACTTGGTTCATGTTCAAAATCATGTTTACAAGTATGTAAATGTTTATGAATGCATGTATGCATGCTACTTGGGGCTTCTTCACAGATGTTTGGGCTTAAAAAAAGAGGCATATAGCTTCCTAGAGAGCGTCCTTGGTGATAGAGTTACAATAAACTTTTTGAGATAAAATTACATACCAATAAACCGAAAAATGTGGGCATTAGACAAGAGGAAATGCTTCATAACAATATTCTAGTAGGAGAGAGCGCATTTAGAATTTGTCAGTGATGTGAGGCAACTGGCTAATTTAGTAATTCCTTGCAGACTCAAGTTCTGGCATTGCCAATATTTTGATACTTCTGAGTAAGAACCCCAGGCAGTATTTCTATTAAAGGAGAAGTACTCTCTTCCTGAAATTGTCTGCATCCATCATTTATCTCTCTGCCCTGTAGCCTGCAGAGAAAGCTCCTGTAAACAAACAAGAGAGATAGAACACCGATACTCCACCTTCAAACCTCGTGTTTACCACCAGCTGTATATCCTTCACTGGCTCTGTTTAAAAATATCCCCACATATACAAACAAGTGCGGCTGTGTGTGCATGAACCGTGAGTGTGCGCCGTGCATGAGGGAAAAATCGAAATTAGACACAGGAAAAAAGAAAACATCAACAATCGTGGAAATCATGTTTGAGCACATTTGTAAACAGCATGTGACGCGGCAATCAACCAGACTGTTGCTTATGTGGGGTCAGACTATCAAGCAGAGTGACAAAGTTGAGTAGTAATCACAGAGACCTGCACTAATGAGGGATTACGAAAGCTGGAAGCCTTGTGATGTTGTGGTACTGTAATTGTATATGTAGCAGAGGACACATTTAGAGAGGGAAGAGTGTCTAAAAGCCTAAGATCTGATCATGACAAAGGTCAAGTTTGCAAAGCTGGACTTTAATGTGTGTATGTGTTTGAGAAAGTGTACAAAACACTAAATAACAGATTGGGAAATCTTACTAATTTGTATTCAGTTCAGCTTTCCAAGACTACACTCGAGGCATTTCAAAAGCCACAATAGAGATGGATAGTAAAGCACGCTGACCACTGGCTAGATGAGTCACTTTGCGACTACACACCACCCACCAACCTTTTAGAAAAGAGATACACTTGCTTTCATAACCGCAGAAGGCGAGTGAAAAGGTTTCGCATCCCTTCCAGCTGTAAGTGTGCGGGTTGCACAAAGACACTCCCTACTGGACCGACAGATGTAAAAGCTCCCAAAGGACAACTGTCCAGAGTTACATTATGTTTCCCTCTAGGATACACAAAATGGATTGAGCAAAGGGAGGATTTCCTGCTGCCTATCCTATAAAGTCTAAGATATTACTCTCTATACTAAATGTCTCAGTTACAGTTCCCGTTTATTGGTTTAAAAACCGGTTGTCAGGTAATAAGTCATAAGTTTAAGTATAATACAACAAGTATTGCAGTCACTGTTTTTGGAAAGTTTCCCCAAATTCACAGAAAACACATGCATGCACTCCTAAATACCTCTTTATGTTTCCACTGCATTTGTCTTTGCTGGTTTTAAGCCAGATACAATGTAGATAGGATAAGTCTTTTAACAGGACTTGTTGCTGCCAAGACTTTAAATCCACTAGCAAACAGGCAATGTTGCCCTGGAAACATAAGGGTTTTTTTTGGCTTGTGTTTTTGAAAAGGTAATGATTTCTTCATTCCCCATTGGTTTTTACTGTACTTGAGTTGCTATTTGTATGTTAAATTTACATGAAACTCATTTCAATGTATGAGAAAGCAAACTAATTGCTTGCAGCTTTGTGTGTTCTCCCAAAGCAATAATGTTTAATAAGCAGAATTATGAATTTTAATGGCCTGTCTACATACAGTAATGTGTTCAAACAGGCACAGAAATGCTACAGGGATTTAAGATAGTTGAAACAAATTATCATTTAAATCAGTGCAACACATTTCATACACACTACACTCAAATGATAGTACACCCTAAAAACTAAGGACACCTAGGACCACTGAGGAACAATAGCTGGCACTAATGAAGAAGGCAGCTGATTTCACATCTGACCCACGGTGCTTAAAAACAACTGAGCAAACACTTCCGTTCTTGGAGCCAACCAACACGCTTACTAGCAAAGCTAAAACGTTGTTTGGAGTCTTTTTTTGTGTGGTATTTTACACTGATGTCTGTGTGATGTCTTTGTACAATGTTACATCAAAGCGCCTACAGTCTAGTCTCACCACTTGCAGGCATCTTTTGGACTAACAGGACCAGGCTCCAATCTAAATGACTGACGATAGAGCCTTAACGGCTATTTCAATGGTCACCAGGACAGACAACCGTTGTGTATAGATTCACCATTTATTTGCCCTAAAATAACATTTAAAAAGTGTTTTTCCCTGCAGGTTAAACGTCTGCTTTTTGTTCCAATGACACAAATTGGATACTTAAAGTGGAGTAAATCGTCCATAAAAAATTTACTGTCAGAAGTCTATTCATGTCCACATATTTCCGCTCGCAGAACCAGAATTCTACAGCGCGAGTTCAACATATAACATCCCAAACCTTGACTCCAAAACCGCAGTTCATACTAAACCGTGAATGATGTGCACCATTACATCCCAAATTTATATGATAGTAAATCAAATACTACACGTGCACATTGCCTATCTAGAGGTCAGACTCGGGTCTCTGCACATCTGTCAGTTCTCTTCTACCATATTATCATCAAGGCTTAAACCAAAAGACGCTCATGATTTTTTTTTTTTTTGCCTTGATTATTAACCCATGAGAAACATTCTTCCTTCCTCAGCAGATCAAAGAGAGCTGAGTTGGACGCCAGGGGCCAGATCAATTATCCCAACCAGCCATTTCCACTGTCCTCTCCCTCTGACACACCAGAAAAATCTGGGCCCTATCAAAGGCTGAAGGGGCCATCAGCCAGCCAAGCAAGCTATTTTCTTCCATTTTACTTTACCGTTACCTTCCACTGCTCATTTTCTTTTCCCCAGCCATTATCCCTTTAGCCTATTTCACTTTGTCCTTTCCATCTATTTTTTTTCTCTTGTACTTTAATCCAGATTCACACCACTACTTAGCTTCAGCTTGCCATTGTGTGCCCTTTCCATTCCCTATTATGACTGTATAGTCCTTTCCTCTTTTTTTTTTTTTTATCCCCACTCATGACTGTATTTTGACAAATGTCACCTTGTAAAAATTCCAGCTGGCAGTTGGTCCCTGAAAGTCACACAGCTGTGTAGGAAAATACAGTGGATTTCTCCAGTCCTGTGTTTTCTGATTAGACAGAAGCATCCCATACCAAAAAGTCAGAGTACAACTATTCTGTCTGTGTGGTAGGGTTGAACAATATAAAAAAACCCACAATGCAATTATTTTGAAAGATGCTGCAATTACCATATAATTCGGTTTTAGTGGGAATGGTCATTTAAACTTTTCTTTTCAACTGAAACAGATGTGATGTTTGCTGCAGTCTGCACCAAACAAGCATGTTTGCCCTAATTTCTGGAGAATATGATTCGTCGGCTGTGGCATCTCTGTAGAACCACAATGCTTCATTTATAATGTCATGCTGTTTATCTCTATATAAGCAGGCAGTACTGTTTTTATGTTTTTAACTCCTGGCAGCTATGTGTAAGTCATAACTTGATTGTAATATAAAAACTATATCGCAGGGAGTTGAAACTTGTTTGATATAGGCTAGTGTATAAGGAATGATGTGTGCAAACCACTGAACAGTTTCTCAGCAGTTTTTGTGATATGGGCAGTGATGGCGCAACAGGTTAAGCCCTGACTACTGATCAGAAGGTCACTGGATCAAACCCCACTGGAGTTAAGGGCCCTTGAGCAAGGCCCTTAACCCCTGACTGCTCCCCGGATGCTGCACCACGGCAGCCCACTGCTCCTGCTATGTATAGTAGGATGGGTAAAATGCAGAAAATGAATTTCCCCAAGGGATCAATAAAAGTTAAATTATAATTATTATTATATTTCTGATTTTCAAACCTTAGACCCCAAACATGCTTTGTAGAAGTGATCATCAATGATGTAAATTACCAAAGGCATGCATAGCAAACAGGCTAAAGCATGTAAAAAAAAAAAAAAAGCTAGTATGTTCCTTTAAATGTGACTATGAGGAAATTCTATTAAGTACCCCCTTTGTCCTGGAGCTGAGTGGACTCAAAATAATCTCAGTCAAAGAGATACTAGAGACTGTTTAACAAGAACAGAATGAAAATGATTATGAGAGCTCTTTTTATGACAATGGATATAAAGGACAAAGAGCCAATAAAAAGCTGTCCTCTGTAATGCGTTAAAGAGATAAGAAAGAGAAATTTCTGTCATTTAGTCTGACCTTTGTGATTAAGAGGCCAATTTATAACCTGCCATTTAACAGTGGCAATTATAAATGTTCCAAAGGACACACTGAAGTGTTAGTGATTGTTTCACCTCAACTGCCCTTTCACCATTAGGCATTTAAAACCATCTAAAACACTCAAACTATATAGCAGAGATTTGTGTTGTCCTCATAACCCCTTTACAAAAACGGCTTACACTTCCACAGAAAGGAATGTACAGAATGTGATCAGGGGTTCGACTGCTACGTTTTGCTAAAAAAAGAAAAACACATAACTCAGGTATTTAAACATTTCGACACCCAAAGAAGTAGAAATGCTCTGCAGCATAATTCAGATGGGTGCTGGTGAAACTCACACATCCTGTGAAGGAAAAAACGCTGAAATGAATGAGAAAAATGTAAGTGGGTCTGGAGCTGAATGTTGTTCTCATTTTGGATCAGTGTATATTTAAACACCCACTCAGAGTGTTTCAGATTCGCCTGCATATCTGAGCCATCATTTCTGTATGTTTCAGGGTTGTGCATGTGTGTTTATAAAGTGCAATTCTGTAACAATAATTTAAATATATGCTTACCAGTTTCTCCCTGTAGACCATCTGTCTGAGCCACTTGAAATCAAGTGGTTTGAAAGCAGAAAAAACAAAAAGTGAGTCTTTTTCATAGTTTTCAGGCTTCTGGATTGCTCCCTCCGGATAGGTTATCCTCATGGTGGTTTTGGTCCCTACGTCTTTGCCATAACCTTTTACAGGGGCTTCATTCAACCTGCCAGCACATAAAAAGGTGTTAGTGAAGAAAAGCCAGGGCACAGAAGTTAAGTACCTGGAGTTTCTTTATTATTCACACTTTAACCCACAGCTTTATTTAGTGTATTTTTTACATTTTTAAGTGAAAACAATACAATATAACACTACAGCAAACAAAAATTAAAACATTTGTCTTCTTCATATGTTAATGCACTGTTACGTCTTTATGAACAACAGGACTTCATTAACTTGTTAGACCCCCAGCTGTTCATTAGGTCCACATGTTTCATTATGAATCTTTACCCAATGATACTTCAAGAGCTTAATAACTTTGCAACCCTTGTGGTAATATCCAACAACCATCAACCTCATCTGAAAGAGTTCTGAAAATGAAGTAAACTAAACTGAGCAAACCAGTGCCAACAAAGCAGGAATAGGCAATAAAATAATATGAATAATATTATATAATAGGAATCCAGATTGCAATTCCCACTCTCTGAAATCTCATCAAGAAACTCAGTCAAGTGGAGGAACTGTGGAAATCAAGATCTAGAAGTTCAGAGAAAACTTTCAGATAAAACTGCCGGGCAAAAAGGCCGAGCAAAAGCCCCACATGACTGCAAAGGAGTGATGGTGCACCGCTCCACTGTGCAGTGTTAGATGTATAAGAAAGAATCATCAGAAAGAAATCTCACTTGCAACCTCATCACTAAAATCAATATCTTAAGTCTGCAAAGCAAAGTATTATTTTGCACACTCCAGATTACCTCTCTGTTTGCACTGCTCCTATTTTTTGCACATAATAGAATTTTGCTCCTTTCCGTTTACTTTTTCTTATGTCTTCTGTTTAATGTCATGTTCTTGCTGTAACAAAATAATTTCCCAGACCTGGGATTAATAAAGTACTTTCTATTCTATTCTATTCTATCTGAATAAACCAGTCATTTAAAAAACAAATGTTGTGGACTGATAAAGTTCAAACAGAGGTCTTTGGCCACTTTCTCTGAAGGTTAGCTTGGAGAATAAGAGCAGCATCAGATGAAGCCTACTGTACACGCAGAGGTGGACATTTTCTGCTTTAGAGTTGTCTCAGTGGCACAAGAAACAGTGCAAAGACATATCAGTAAAATCTGGATGCGAATGTCATGCAGTTAGCAAAGGAACTGACAATGAAAAGAAGCTGGCTTCTACAACACAACAGCGATCCAAAACATATCTCAAAATCCAAAACTTCAGGAGACACAAGCTGAAGTTTTTGGAAAAACACTCAGTCTCCTGACTTGATTGTCAGTCTATGGGGAGATCTTAGATAAGTGTGTGAGAAAGCCTGAAAACATATCAGAACCTGAGGTTATCTACAGAAAGAGTGGAGGAAAATTCCTAAATATAGACAAGAAAGCTGTGATATCTGCAATAGGGCACATAAGACTTTTGCATTACTATTTTTTTAATTTTCAGCACACGGAATAAAAAAAACAAGAGTACATTGACATTTAAAGAGTCTCATATTTTGAGGGTGTACTTGCTTCTCTTCACCTAAAAAAAAATCTATTAAATATATATGGTCAAGGGCGCCCGGATTTTTGTATTCACCCAAATATGCTTAAGATTTCTTAAAATTAAGAAATACTAAAAATGTACTGAGCCCATCCTGTTCATGCTATTTTTCTTCAACTGACACAGTCAGTGTATTCACGTTACTATTGTTCTGAGGGACAAATCTCTTGGACATCCTTAATCACAGCGTCTTATTTCATCATGGTGTCATCTTACCTCACTACAACATCGTAGTCATCTATACGGGAGCCCAAAGACTTGTTGGACAAGATTCCACCGTTGCCCACGATGATGCATCTTTTACAGCTCTGACTGGAAGCAAGGACAGCCACAAGTTAGTAAAATTAAGGGAACTGATTGACAGAAAGAAAAGTGCTTCATGCTGACGTAAGTGTCAGTAGGCGTGGGTACCTGTCCAGATCCTCTCCGAGTCCAAAATTTTTCGTGGCAGTCAGAATGCTGTCTATTATTCTCTCTGCGGGGGAAAACAAAGATAAAGAACCACAATCAGGAGGACAAGGATACATTAGGTTGCACAGAATCACAGTTTATAAATATTAAAAATTCTTACATGAGTGTATTAGCTGTAATACCTGGTTGATTTATAATGGATATTATGTTTCCTGGCAATTAAAAGGACTACTACAGTCAAATTCTCTACATCCAAAATTCTGTCAAACCACATTAAGCACTCACTCCTTATGGAGCAGCATGTCAGGTTAACACACTGATGTTCGCCAATAATGAAAATGAAATATTTGATAAGCCCTTTAAAAGACGAACAGACTGCCAAGGATCTGAACATACCACTAGAGATATAACAATCTAGGTGGTCTTACAAGAGGAGGAGAGAACACCTCTCTCCGTTTATTCAGTCACAGATAAGGAGTGACCAATCAACCGTCAGAAACAGCGGTGATGAGATTATGGAGGGAAAAAAGCTGTTGTGTTCTGCTGAGGAGTGAATCTGGGTGAAACAGACATACTGGGTTCAGGATGGTATGCGTGTGTGTATGTAGAAACTCTCCCATAAAAGCACTCAGAGAGGAATGCTGCTTTCAAACAAGCACATTCTCCTGGTTAAGTGGGCGATGGTGAGCTTGTCTCCCTGCGTGGCTAGCAATCCCTCCGATCGCAGGGTGAGAAACGGGAATGTTTAGCCATAGCGCGCATTCCTGCCATGTTCTTCTGGGCATTCTGCGGGAGTGATGCTTCCAGCGTTAGGTACTACATATATTCCTCTCTCCTCCTGGCCATTTTTAGGCCTCTCAAAGTTGCGAATCATCTTCCGTAACACCTCAACATGCCTATTCCATTCCATTCCCAACTGTCTTTGATCCATGTGATATTTGTAGTCATGTTGAAGCACCATACAAGGACATGATGGATTTAAATATTATGATACTACAAAAATATTTCCTTTTTTTGCGTTCTACATGACAGTCAATCTACTTCGCATTGTTAGAAAATGCCCAGTATTTTCATTGCCTTCTACTTCACTTAATATAATCACCGTACAGCACACTGTCCGCAAAGAGGGGCCAAGAGAAACAGTAAAAGTGAGAGTGAGAAGGAGAGAGTTTAGACTGGGGCCTCAGAGCAGTTTGTAAGACATATTACAGCCCATTCACCCTGGCTAACGATCCTAATGATTAACCTGCTGAGGAGAGGCGAGCAGAGCCACAGCCCATTGTTTGGATGTGGTGTCGATGTCTGGCGTCAAGCATCACCCCCGAGCAGCATAAACACAAGGCCGAGGACCACACCTGGATCCAAGGGGGTGAAAAGTGAAAAATCACAATGGGCAGTGCTCTCTTCCAGACAACGACATGGAAGCTAATTGTTATAAGGACCCGGGGTAAACATTTCAGCAAAGTATGTCTCGTGGTGGAGCCAAAGACGAATGGCCGTACATTCAGACATTAATCCAACGTGGAACTCTTGAAATGACAAATTTTTTTTACTGGCAACTCAGAGGACCGGCAGAAGCATCACATAACACATAAACACAGACACATTGTTGGAGAGAGTGTAGTCTAAACAATATAAAGAATCTTGTGATGAGAGAACGGTATTTCTTAGACCTGCTCTTAAAATGGCTCTTGACTCAACGTGAACTTCCATGGTGAAGAAGACAAGAGTAAATAATTAATTGCAGTACCATGATGACTAATGTATTAAGGATATTTGAGCAATCTTCAAACAATCAAACTGCTGAGGGGCTGACTATTGAGGACTCCAAATCTGAAGTGTGTGCAAGTATTTGGCGCCAGTTTACTTTGTCTTTCTGGCTGAATCATGTTTCCTCATAACTATGTGTAAAGTTACATAACGGTCTGTGTGCCTTCATTTGGTAGGCATGCTGGGAATGAAAACAGCCGTGATATCGTTCATGTATTTGTGAAACTTCTGAATTAGCTGATGAGGACACAACTTCAGGAATTTGTTGGAACTGTTGCAAACTATGTGGGGAATCAAGGTTTAGTACAAAAATGTCTCTATAAAAAGCTTTGTTGACTCACAACAGACCAGTAATGGTTATGACGCCAAATCTAAAGTTATCCATAGAAGGTTATTTCAAATTGCATCTTTCCTCCCAACAGATTCCCCAAATACACAAATATAGCACACAAGACACTGCGTTTTAAACTTACTATTCATGCCTTGGCACTGCAAAATTCACACACTTCATCAACAGTTCAGTTTATCAATTGAAGCTACAGTAGGTAGTAACACTATTTTACAAAACTGTCAGCCTAACAAAGATGGAAAAACACGAGGAGGCTAATGAAACACTACTAATTTAAGCATTAGAACATGTTCCTACCAAAGAGGGGAAAACTGCTGACTTTCAATTTAGACACTTTATTTACAGTAAAAACTATATTTACCAATGCAAAATATAAACAATCATACATTTTGTCCAATCAGTAGTTGACTGGTATCCTGCATTGCTTCGAGTGTAGTCTTTCTCTGAGACAGTATCAGTGCAGCTTTGCTGTTCTCAGGCTTATGTGTGCCAAAGACACTTCTTGGCAAAATAAAAGTAAAAATAAAACTCGCCCCCAGCACCACTCCATGTTCTCAATTTGGAATCCTTTGTGGCGTTCTATTCAAGATCCACACGTATCATCTCTCCACATGAGTACCACTAAAAGGGAAACCCCACTGCCATCATAGTCCGTGGAGAAAACAGAAACCAGGTGTAACACTCACACTGGGAGTGCTCTTTTGATAGTGGCTGTGACTGTGTGTGTGTGTGTGTGTGTGTGTGTGTGTGTGTGTGTGTGTGTGTGTGTGTGTGTGTGTGTTCAAATGACAGTTGAGAACTTGCCAAGGCACAAAGG
Source organism: Chromis chromis (assembly GCA_900302755.1). NCBI lineage: Eukaryota > Metazoa > Chordata > Actinopteri > Pomacentridae > Chromis > Chromis chromis. Next base: position 63,746 of record OMNN01000392.1, on the reverse strand, counting down.
TAACATTCACTGTGCCTTCTCTTTCTAAGTATTGGAAAATATGTGACAGAGCATGTCAATGAAGCCAGATTAATGTTATCTCTCCAGTTCCCATGGTACTGTGTACCGGTTCGATATCTGAAGTGCTGGAGTGTGTTAAGGTCAGGGAACAAGTACAAGTACTGTTTGTGGAGACGCTAATGTTGGAGTGTTGGGAGACATCAAGTTCCCTGGTCCCAAAATAGAATTCATCCTGCAAACACTTACAGCCACAGAAGCAAAGACTGTAAAATAATGATGACAAAATATTCATAGTCTTATGGATGTGGTCCAATAAGAGTATCACAATATTATGATTTGTTGGTTGAGAAGGGAGAAAAACTACTAGAGCAGTGTATTTTGTTCACAACTCTACCTTTAAGCAAAAGAAATGAGATGAGCAGCAAAATATATAAAATGTTGAGTAATTCTGTCTGACATTTTCAATGAACAGTTGTAGCTTACTGTACTTCACTGGCTTCATACTCCAAATACTGATTGACTGATTTAATCAAAATGTTAATATATTATGATTCAAAGTTTTACTGGAAGAATCGTGAATTGATTAAGGCGATCAGATGTAAATTGAAGCAGGGCTAGGTAGGGATATACTGCATCAGCATCTGCGTTGCTATGTGTGCATGTAAATTAGTCACATTGCATCAAGTGCGATTTGAAGTAAGGCAAATTAAACACATCATGTTAGAACTCTGTCACACAGTTCTTCTTTTCCATGATGTACAGGAGAAGAGTGTGAATTTAGGGGTTCTTGGATGCAGGCTCTGCATGTGCACAGGGAAATTGGAAAGGAAAAGGAGGAACATGCTGTAAGAAAAAATCTGGAAGGATGATCTGGCTTCAAAAACAAATCCAACTGTACAGAAATATTTCTGCAGCAGAAAGAATGATGTGGGCCAAAAGCAGGTACTCTGTAAGCAGCGTCTTGCAATTTTTGCCACCACATGAGGCAACAAGGAACTAAAACTACAAAGCTCCGTATCATGTGCCAGATCTGAACCCCATCTAAGGCAAAAAAACTATTTTGGATGTCACTGACAGTGTTACATCATATGAGAAATGTTCCAAATGGCAGAGAGAAACTAATGATGCAATAACTTTTCACCTTGCGGGAGACAGGATACTGATTCATACAGTTAGCAAGGAGGGTGTTAAAAACATGACCCTGTCGCGTGACGAGCAGTAGGGCACAGCAAGGCTCAAGTTGAAAAAGAGCTCTCACAAATGTAATAATATGCAGCTACAATGGTCTTGTGGTCCAGCCAACAACGGAGCCCAAAGTAAGCCTTACAGTCAACTTTATTAATGAGGACTCCCAGCTAAAAACATCACTGCCAACAAATGTCATTTTTCCCTGATAATCATATGAGTGAGAACATCACAACCAGAGAGAAGTGTTTGCTACTTGGGGCCTCGACAAGATACCTTAAGTTTGTATAACAACAGACAATGCAGTGAACATGATGAAGGCTGCTGTCCTAAACAAGTGGACCAGGCTGCAGAGCTTTGACCACAGACTGCATCTACTACAGTTAGTAAGTTATATCCATGCTATATTTACTAAGCAGTTTTTTCATATTTCAATGTATATATTGCAGAAAAACTAAATATCCCATGTCAGTTTTTTTCCAAATATCATGCAGCTCTAGTAAAATTGTCTTTCCAGACAACAGCCAAACTTTCCTTTTAAGCTTATATGGAAATCACATTAGTTAGCTAAACTTGATCTATTCTGCTGCTAATGATATCTGTCATTTCAACTATTGACAGTTTGCTAAAAATGAGGACCTATATGTTTTCAATTGCTCTTTGCTAATCCAAAAAAAAAAAGACTGAGGCGAATTAAGGTTTGATAAGCGATTTGTGAGTGTCTGAGCTTAAAGAATCAGGACAATGTGCCAGATGGGAGCCAGATCAAAAATAAAACCAACCACTGGAAGCTACCAAGAAGTCAAACAACAACAAAGCATGGATGGTGTGAGACTGACGTTAGGGGATTTCTTGTATTAAAAGGCTACTGTTTAGTAGTTGCTTTTGACATTTTTAATTGTTCATTAACAAACCACACCTGGAAATGTAAAAACAATCAATGCTGGCATTATTATTTGATGACTGCATAACCGTAGCAACATCTAAAGCTGTCTAGTACATGATGATAGATAGTCAGGAAAAGGCAGAGCAGCAACCCTTAGGCCAAACACATTTTGCCAAAAAACACAAGCTGTGCAACAATGACAAAAGTATAACCTTAAAAAATTTTCCACACATCTGAATTGCTGCTCATACCTCTGATTTTCCCAAAAAGACAAACACAAAACACAAAACAGCAATTCAGTCTGATTATCAGGCTACAGAATAACATGTCTTAAGACATGTTGACAGCTTGTTGATTGATCTTACGAGCTTCATCAATGATGTCATAAGTACATGGAGCATGAGGAGTCAACTGATGCCAGCTGATAAGTAAAGAATGCCGGCAGTCCTTACTTATTATTTTAGCACCTCTATTGACCAAGGTGTAATGTTAGCAAACCACAAAACCGTAATTCATCAGACCAATAACCTTGTTGGCTTAAATTTAACATATAGGCACTGCAAACACAGAGTCCTATATCAAGCAGTCACTATCAAGCTCCTAGATAAAATCTAAACTCAAAAGAGACAGCAGCACAAGAACATATGCTCAGCTTTAAATGGTCACTTCACCTGTTTTACACATGAAATTCAGTTTATTAATCCCAAGAAGAAACTGTAATAACATCTGTATGTCTTCTGTGGCTCTGGAGGATGCTTTTCCAAGTCTGACAAGATGACCCTGAGATATCTGCTTAAACAGAAAACTGCACCACAAACTTGGCATGAAACTGGAAAGAAGTAGGCATTTAGGAGGCAGCAGGGTCTAATAAAAGATCACGTTGCATTACAGTAAACCTAGAAACAGCATGAACCAAAGTAGGGACCAAAAGTCAGGATATCTCACCCTCTTCGATATTGACTGTTGTTTTTTATCAGTCTTCTGCAGTTACCTCAACATTATGGAATACTCAAAACTGACCAAATAAAATCCTCCTATACCAAATGGAAAAGGAGTAGCTATTGTTGAGTTTGGCAGAACACACGTATGATTTACTGAAGGTACAGTACACTGCAGTGGAGCCCCTGTGATGAATGTCTTACCTTGTGTTTTGAAACCAAATGGAGGTAAGTAATTGCTGACTTTTGCTAGACGTTTAAAGTTCCGATCAAGAAACATGGGCGCTGGTTTCACGAACCTGCAGAGGAGAAAGAGAGGAAGAAGGAAAAAGAAAGTTTTCATTAGTTGAGATAAAGAAAACAAAATGCATCATGTTGCAATAATGACTATTCTTAATACACCCATTCCTGTAACCAACCTCCTGTGATTAGGAACGATTTATTCTGTTTAGAGCCCAACTGATAGAGGATTTTTGGGGTCGATGTTGACATGGATTTTTTTGAGGTAAAAAAATGTCAGTATCGATATATCCAGTAAAATGACGGGGTCATTGTTTCTTAACTTTCAAACAGCTTACCATGAGGGCACCACAGTCCACTCAACTGTGAAATGTACTCTGCTACATGCGCTGCACACAGACTATTGTAAAGAATGGAGACCAAGCATGCTCTGCAGGACAAACTGTAATGACACCATTTCTAAATTACCCCAAACATCTTTTTTCTGCATTATGTTCTCTAAAAAAAAAAAAATCTATATATAATATATGTGACGATACTGATATATCTGACTGGCCAATATAGATCGGATAAAATCGGCTAACCAATGTGTCAGTCAGGCTGTTGTTTTGTTGTGCATTTCCTCACTGCACCTTTTCTCCTCTCCACAGAAATGTGTGAATGTGGTTTCTCACAATCCCTGCTACACAGTAGTGTTAATGTGCTGGGAAAAGTTTATGTACAAAGAGGTGATAGCAAACTTTGATTGTTCCACTGTCATTCAAGTAATAACATCTCCAACTCCTGTGCACTGTCAAAGTTTCCCAAAACACGGAAAGCCTGCACACACACCTCAGCAATGCAGCCAAAAAACTAAGCAGGTAACAGAAACCGAGAGGCGGAGGGAGGCGCAGAAGGCGGCTGCAGTGCATAACCCATCAACATAACCTCTCCACCCACCCCTAAATCACAGCAGACACACAGTGTTGATAAACCTGCTGAGACAACACACATGCCAGAATGCTGTTGATCTGGAGCCCGACTGTTTCTACAAACTGAATTAGTGGAGGGAATTGTTCTCACAGTTCAGAGAAAACGCACCATAAAACATCAAACTACAGAATTCACTGAGGTTTGTCCCACAGGAGAGAACACAAATTTTAAACTTCTCCAGTTAAAAGCCGGTCACATTAAAAAACAAATTGAATGTGACATTCAAAAACATGCCTGTGACCAATGTTTTTAATGCCCCATGAACTGCTACTTCCAGCATCGCCTCTTCCTTATCCTGTGTGTCTATATAAGTCTGTGTGTGTGTGTGTGTCCTCTTTTGATTAATAACAGCTCCGAAATCAAAAGAAGCCATTTCCCCTTAGTCACGCCTGTGACCCGAGTGCTGGGCTATGTGCCGCTTCAGGATGGATGTGTGTTTTTATGACCTGCTGTCAAGCTCGAGGGATGAGAGAGGAGAGAAGGAGACAGACGTTCTAGTTGTTTCCATTTTAATGTTTACATGCATGAAGGTCTATGGATATACTTCTACAAGACACTGTGAGCATTCTCATGTCAGATTTAAATGATAGTCGGGACACGCCCTACAGAAAAGACAATGCTAGACGCCCTAAAGAGATATGTGAAGCTGGTGCACATTATTTCGTTTATGTTCGAAGGCATACTGAGATATATTACAGAGATTGTTGCACGGCCCTCTTTACCAGAACCGGACCACCAGCAACACAACTGTTGCACCCTGCTGAGGGGCTTATGGTTAAGCACACACACACACACAGAGTTGTTCTTCTCAGCAACCATAAATTCTGACTCCGACAGCCAACAGACCACACTTATTATCAAAGGATTTTAAACTGTGAAATCAAGAGAGGACACACAAGCACGATCAGGCTCCTCTGTTTCTCAGCAGGAATCTTGGATAGCTTGTTAACATAACACTGCCAGAAATATGTGGATCTGAGACACAATGACCAAACATGGCTGACATTATTGGGAGACCTTCCGGTTAGCTTCAACCTCTTCCAAGCACCGTAATTGGTCTTTGATACCCTCATTATCCTCCAGCTTTAAAGCATGAGAGGAGAGAGAGACTGAGAAGAGGCAGTTATGTATGGCTTTCTCTCCTGCTCACATCACCTGACAGGGGCACACACCCTCAGAGACTTCTGTCCTGCCAAAACAAATGGAGATTCATTAAACCTAAGACTTCTGAGGCCAGAAGGGGCTATAAATAACACAGGACCATTACGAGTCACTGAGGCCTGACCAACAGTCAGTCACTGACATCCTGACAAAGCAGAGAGACAGGGGGCTGCTTGTTGTTAAATAAAAAGTGAGGGCTCCCAAAACAGCCAACAGGCAGGGATGCATTGTGCTCATTTCCTCTGCTGGGTCCATCTCTCACAGGCAATATTTTCATAACCGTGCACCTTCCAGTTCACTGCCAACACTTGATTTAGGGCTCCAATACAAACAGTTTTGGGTAAAGCAGAGGAGAGGGGAGGTGTGTAAAATAAATTGGATTCTGCAGGGCAAGGGGCTTCAGAGAAGACAAACATGGAGGAAGCAGGAGATGATTAGAAGGAGAGTTAAAGGACCTCACTGCTAGAGGTTAAGTAGGTTTTACTCTAACAGCTGAACTGTGGGCCACACCTATTTGGACAAAATGTTAAAGAATACTTTAAGTTTTTTGTTGGGTAAGAATACAAAGCAGGCAGAAATACAAAAGACTAACAAAGATGATGTTAAGTGGTTGACTTTCTTTCACACAGGACACAATAAATCACAACCAAACAAACACACTTTGTGTACATTTAACTATACACGTACACTCGTGTACAAACAGGAACATACACACAAACTTAGACTAAGTGCAGCATTAATTGTGCTTATTGACCTGTGTGTGACTGGGTTGAAGGTGGTAGCAATCAGTGGGCTCCCAGGGGTGCTCTGTGTTGTACAGAACTTTGATCCGACACGTGCGGCTGATTAGAGGAAGTCATTACAAGGGAGGACATTGTTAACACATAGCCTCTCATATATAGGTTGAGGGCAGTTCCTCAAAACTGCTTCGTCTATCTTGTTAAGCAGCACTGCAATTTACAGCCGACAGTGCAGCTGAGGGTGTAGTTTGGAGAGGTTCGCGTGTAGAAATACACACAGACAATCAAGTCATTCAGCGTATACGGAAAGTCTTTTGCCATATGCTTTTAATGGACCCAGTTAAATACCTAAAGATACTGGGACAATAAATTGCATAGTAAAGGTGTATCAGTCAGGAAGGAAAATTCAGGTTGAAGTGATTGTGTAAAAATCCCAAAAAAAGAACAGCTCTAACAAAAAACATTTTGTAGTGACATCCCATGGTCTGGTGTTTGAGGCACATGCCACATGATTGTGGCGTTCACAGCTCGATTACCAGCCTGGGGACCTTCTAAACATGTCGTTCTCACAATGCCCTCATTTCCTTTCTCTATACACTGTTAACTGTCAAATAAAAGCAAAATGCCACAAAAATTGTTTCAAAAGTTATAATACTCTAAAAAAACAAACTATTTTTTAAAATATTTTAGACTTGTTGGACACACATACTCAATTTTGTTCTTCATCTGAGGCTTTGTAATTTGTGTTATTGTGCACCTTCAGGCAATAGATAAATTGGGTTCAATACTTATGCTTAGAAATGGGGTTGGTGATTTTGTCCCATAACTAGGTCAAGTACTCATTGAAGTGCCACTGGCTATTGTTCAGCAATGCGGAAAATTGCCCTTGCCTAGCTTTAAGAATGCTACTGGGACAATGTCCTATAGATCAAGCTGAGATGGGCAGCAAACAGAGGCCCAGAGAAAAATCAAAAGAACCAATGACATCCAGAGGGCCATGAAGGACTGTGTGGGTTGGGTACCAGAAAGCTCATGATGAGTCAGGACAGGAAGTCGGTTGGTGTTGTTCATAGAGAAAGCCTCTAAGGCTCTAAGATATGACAGGGGAAAGATGGGAGACCTCGTACTCCTTGTACTTGACAAAGGTTCTTTTGTGTAACGAGGGGATCACAAGGACAAAGTCGAGTTTTTGTGGTGGGGGAGAAGATGATTGAACCATGATTGAAGCTGGGGAAGATTGGATAGGAATGTGGGGACTTCTCTGTTTCTGACTCAAAACCCTGAAGGCCTAGCTGGCTTGAGGAGTGACATCATGCATCTTGGTATGTTCGAGTAACAGCTTTTCTCCAACTGGCATCCAATTAAAATGATTTGTTTGTTAAGTTCCTGACTGTGTATGTGAAGTTCTTAAAGCAAGTTTAAAGCGACTGAATGTCCACACTGCTATATTAAGCGATGTGTAAAAGACAGGGCAGTCCTTCTCACTTAGGATAGATGGTGGTCATCTTGGCTGCTGCATATCCTGGCTTGCACACGCCTTCGCTGAGGTTGCCATACTTGTATGCCAACTCCTGTGGGCTGTACATTAAAAGAACAGAGGGAGACATCAATCAGACACATCATGATAACTGATTATCAATCATACTGACAAATTCAAAGCCTCAAGAAACGAGCTTGTCAAACAATCTGCTTGAGAGATAGGGCTGCGGATTGCTTAGGAAGTCGGAGAACTCAGCAACAACTCAGTGTATCACCTGTGTGTGGCAAGACAAAGCAGAGAGGCCTTGTTTAAATAATCACATTGGCAGGGCTAAAGCTAGAACCTCCCGATTACTACCATGATCATTAATAATCTGATGAATGCCACGATTCCAGTTCAAATAAACAGGGAGAAGGGAGAGGGGCCCAGGTCTTTGCACTATGTGAGGTCCAAAATCAAAGTTGGCAGGAGATATGACTGGGGCTTCCTTGCACATAATGTGAAGCACTTCTATCCTAATATACTATATTTCAGTCATGTTAAAATGCTTGGCCTTAGTTGGCCTCCAGCTGGTAAGTAATTTGGTGGGAATTAAAATCTAGGGGCACTTTTCCATCGGTCAGACTAGCAGCAGGAATAAATAACCTAAGTCACAAAACTAATTACAAGCTTTAAGATGAATTGCAATGTTGTATGCTTCTGCTCTAATGGTGTAATTAATGGCACTGTAGATATAAAGTAAAGAGCTGTATTACACAAACCAAATCCATGTGAAATCCACCTTAAAGTGTGTGCTGACATAGTGCTTACAGTGTGTGCAGAGTGTAGACAGACATGCACTGTGAGGGCCGGGGTGGTGATGGCAGCATATGATTATTGCCTGCATGGTAATGTGGGGGCAGAGAGAGGACCTCACCATGGCAGTTTAGAGCAAAAGTGTCAAACCAATTCAGGGAATTATACACATATCAGCGGAGACGCTGACACAATGACAGCTGCGTAATTATCTACTGTAGCATGTTCTCACCCTGACAAACCACAGCCACTCTGGAATAAACGGAAAACACTAACTACATCTCAATTCACACTAATTTCTAAAATGATTACTCAGACCACCTATCGCATCTGTGCATTTGTCACCGTGTATGTTTCCTACGCCATGTGTTTATTTAAAAATATCAAGTTAGATTAATTGGTCTAACGTTTACATTTTCACGTTTCATTGGTCAACCACAACCTGTATGAGTAAGTATTTCGTGAAAACAGATGTAAAACATTTTCTAAATTAATGGAGTCAAACAGGCATTCAGCTGCTCCAAGTGTAACAAGTTAGAAAAATCCCACGCAGTACACCATGAAGAATTGCTAAACATGTTAAATTAAATTAAATAAGTGCCTGCTAGGAGGAGATGTACTCACAGTTTTGTGTCCAGCTGCAGCAGAAAGCCCTGCTTATCATACACTGAAAAATAAACACAGAAATGGAGATGATCCATTAGCAACAGTCCACAAAGCACATTAATAAAAAAAAAAACATATTGCATCTTTGGTGGCAGCTTTTTATAGTCATCCAGTCTATGTCATCAACTATCAGCTCAGTAGCTGTAGTTGTAAACAACCTGTGCAGCTTTTACAGGGAAAACAATATGGCAAATGTAAAAGTAAAAGCATTAGGATTAAGGATTCATGACAAATAAGCAGGGTTAGGGAGAAGCCAGCCAAAACAATCTGTTGAATTTAAAATAAAGTTAGAAAAGAAGTTAGAGATCACCTATGGACAACCAAATGGACAGTCAATAGGTGTCTGGAAAACTATTGAGGTAGAAGACAGAGAAGCACAGAAAACCAGAAGGAAAAATATTTAGGATGAAATGAGAACTTTATTTTGAAATGTGTCATTTGAGTTTTTATTGCAGTCTTACATTTTACAATACTGCTTACAGGGTCACAAAACACTGACTATATTAATGTATGACTATAAAATGCCTTAACTGCATTAACATGACAGAAGACTAGGTTTAACATGAGCATTAGTTGAAAGTAGGAATAGTGCGGTATTACGCCTGTAGTTGCGGCTCTTGTCTTCACAGAGAAGCTGAAGAGTAAAGATAAAGAAAAGGACAATGGGAATGTGCGACGACTGATTAGGGAAGGATCCAAGCACTGCCCTGGAGGATGGGAACTTTGCCACAGCAGCCAAGATGAGTGTGTGCAATATGTTTGTTGAGAAGCATAAGGCAGCCAGAAGTCGAAGCAGCTTGGAAGAAATTAACGCTGCAGGTTCATAACAGCAAGGAAAATATTGGTCTTAGAGGAATTTGACAGTATTATGCACAACACTTCTGCAGACAGCAATGCCGTTTGTTACTGAGCCAAGACAACAGAGGGCAGTGTTGTATTACACTGCAGCTTCATATGGGGGATGATGACTGAGCAGATGTTTAGTTGCTCACTGGTTGTCATGAGTATTTTATTACTGTACCTTGAATTTACCTGTTAGGAATAGATGTGCCTGACCAAGCTGGCTGACATTTATTTGGAAAAATGTGCTAGATTCCCAGCTCAAATAGGGCTGCTTGAAATATTCCAGGGTTTTAAAAGGTTCAGTGACTTTCTTTAAAATGGTGGAGGAACAACAAGAATGGGTTCAACTGGTGGGGCTGCAGATGTACCTGAGCCTACTATTCGTCCCACGGTGATGTCCGTTTCCGACTCTGAAACACAAGAGGGTCAGTTAGCACCGTTTGATGTCAGTCTGCTATGGCAGCATTGGACTTGGGAAAAAAAAAAAAGCCAACTGCAAATGTCAGACACAGAGTAAGAAGAGGAGGAGGATAAGGAGAGGTTAGTGGCTTTAATCACAGTAGGCGGAATCATCCCTCTGAATCTCAATCTTTATTCAAAGATGGAAAGCCCAATGAAGTAGAAAATTTACTGCAAGAATGCCCGTATTGTGTTTATGCGATTATTATGACATTGAGAGGTACCCATGAAGACATAATGAGTGATTAAGCACAAATGTTTTTGGTAAGAAAAAAAAATCATAATAATAATGGCACGTAAATGACAGTCAATAAGACAGTGAATATGGAAAGCTATCAATGCCGAGTTAGCAGAGATTTAATCCCATGGAAAAATCACTCAACAGCCCAGTTTAGCACCCGCTTCACAACAGTCACCCAGTATATATGGGCAGAGTCCCAGTGCCTCTACCTGTAATTCTTTTCACTTCAGCACCTTTAGTCAGGACTACAGTTGTCTCTTCTGCATCCCTCTCTGTAAACAAAAGGGCATTAACACACTGAAATAAGATCATCATCAGTGTAAAACCAAGGAAGCAACTATAAACCAAACAACTGTTAACCTGGACCACAGCACTCAGAATATATTGAAAAATTAGATCAGCTTCAGCGAGACACAGACAGTGGCTGCACACAAAAACAGATGCACAGGCAGAGACAGAGACAAAAATAAATCAAAGATACAAGTTCGATCTCGATCCAATGCACGTCTACAATCACAGCGGTAGCATACATAGAATATAGCAACAATGCAGCGAGAACTATAGAACCTAAAAGAATGACGACACGAGTCATAGACTCAGAAAACACTGAAATTTCCTGTTTGTTTTTTTAATCAGTGCTAACAAGTTGATAGACCTGCAGTAAATGGCTGCGACTAGAAGCCATGTTTATCATGCTTTTAAGGTTTTGGCAGTCGCTGACCATTTCCATTTTACTTCCCCTTTAAGATCAATCTTTATCATTTGTTTTACAGCACTGCTAAAAACCAAGGACCTTTGATTAGCAGGATTTTCTTCAAACAAAAATAAAAGTCTCTCTTTTCTCTATTAAAATTACCACTGGACAACTGCCATGTCATTTCATCCAAATACCAATGATTAAACACAACAAAATTACAAAGCCCACTTCCGAATGCAAAAAGGACATAAAGTGCTTCTTGGACAAAAGGACAGCAAAAAATTCTGCAAATGTAATTTGCTGGGCAAAGATGCTCTTTTATAATATACTGCAAGCACAGCACAGCCTCTCCCTACGAGGGCTCCTGGCAGATCAAATTCCCCAATTAGCAAACCTCAAACTATGTTCCAGTTGAAACTGTATAGGTGTATCGCCACAGCTCAGAGACAAGAGAAGGTGATCCTTGATGTTGAAAACCAAGCTGGGGCCAAGAATATTTAGGACACGAGCAGCTGCTGACCCCGATGCTAATGAAACACTGGAATTGACAGGGGGAAGGGAAATCCCACTTAGGAAGAATCTATAAATATCATTATAGATTTGTGAGCAAAGAGTAAAAACATACACAGGCATACACAGAGAGTAACTATTGAACAACTGGATTCATCTCGGTAACATTGTCATTAGTCACTTTAACCCCGACCCTTTCTATTTAATCAAATTGGTTTAGGCTCGATAAAAGATGGGTTAAAAGTCGTGGCTTGCTGTCTACAGCAAATAAAGAACAAAATGTTAGCAGCTCGGCTGGTGAGACAAATTTTTCTCTCACCCTGCAGGCGTTAATTTCAAGTGTGATTTAACTTCCTGAGGTGGTGTTCCTGTTACTAGAAAAGCAATCCAATTATAAGTGACCGCGCTGGTGCTAAGCTCTGAATTCAAACGAAAGTAATTTGCAACAACATTATGCACAATAACATTGACAAAAGTTTATGATGACAAATCTCAAACAAGGGTTTGGGCAATATCTGTAATAGGCTGTGCCACAGTGATATTGTAGTGAGACACTATGCATATTAGGCCATATGTCCACACTAGAGTGGATACATCTGAAATCATCATGTAGATGTGCAAGTTTTTACCAAATTTTCCAAAAAACACAAACAAACAGAAGACTTCACCACCACTATCAAAGACAGAAATCAGATCTTAATAATTATATTTTTACCATAATAAGATAGACTTAGTAAAAGGTACAGTTTGTGCAGTTGAAACCCACAAGCTGTGGCAGAAAATTCCAGAAAATATCCTGTGACTGGACCTGGCTCAAAATTCTTCATTACAGCCATGGTCTTGTAAGCATAATTACTTGTTTTCAACAATTTTAAACCTTTTTTTTCCATAAACCTCCAGAATTTGCAACAAAACAGAAAAAAAAACAATTCAGTCAAGTTTTTCTAGCTTTGTTGTTTTGCCAAAAACCTAAAACGGTTTTAAATGCTGTTTTAATTGCACCTCATAAATGCTACATGTTAAAAAGCCAAATAATCATTCTCCGCTCTGCTGCACTGGGAAAAGTCAATTAAATCACTTTATACTTGCCAACTTGTCTCACAACATGAATACAAATCAATGACAACAGCTGTATTGTAATTGACTATGCTGACACTCTAAACAAACCATTACAGAGAGAACTTTGGAGGGTGGGAGGAGATTAAAACTTTGCCTCATTAACAACATGACCACCAGAACTTTTCAGCACACGCTCACAGCAATGCCTGACTTGTGCAACAGCATATTAAGTGGACGCAAAACAGCCTGTTGAGGTTTTAACACAGCAATACAGCAGGCCATGTGAATGTATTTCACCATAGCTGCACAGGGTTTGACGGCGGTTTCTGACTTGAATGACACAGAACAAACTGCCAGAGAAACAAAGGCAGCTGGCAGACCATTGTGTGTCAAACAAACTGATTCTGATTTCTAATCATGTTCACTCAGAGCACTGCTGAAGCAACTACAATGGGAACAACTTAGAGGACAGCTACAAAAGCTTAAAAAAGAAGGCTCTATTGTTGAAAGACCACAGGTAAAGTAGATAGGGGCCCCTCATTGCTGTAGCCTTACAAGTGTCAAACATCCACTCCAACTGACATAGGAATGACAATGGTCACATGAACCTCCACTGAAACTGACACTCCAGGGTTGCTCGCACAGCAGTGTGAAAAACAGTGTAAGACAAGTGGCAACAGGAAATGCTCCCTCTGGCTAGTTGTTTAAAAAAAGTCCAATACAAACAAAGGGAAGCAAACCAAAGTAGAATACAACACCAATATGATCAGCGATGACAGGCATTATTCAACAGTTCTGGACAAGTCATATGATAGGGGCTATAAAGTAAAACAGAAGGGCGCAAACCTTCTGGATGTGGTGACCATCTGGTGGATGTGCATGGAGCAGCTGGTTAAACCCGGCTTCTGTCACAGCCCACTTTTACAAGCACCTCATACATACACTTTCAACTAGAGGCCAACTTGTCTCAATAAGCACTTATTGAAAATATGAAAAAAAGACCCAATCTTTAATCAGTAGGACTCATCATTTTCATTTCTTCAAAATTTTTCAGCAGTAAGCACCCAGATCTCCTTCTAACATCATTTCCTACAGCATCCCAAATCACTGTGTTTGCTGCAAGAACAAGGAGTACTTTCCTGTGTGTACACAAGTGCTACCAGGCAATGAATGCATGACAGCAAAAAAAGGTACAGAATTACAACAGAGACGCTCTTTAATGATGTATATGATGAGCAGAGCATAAGCCTCTCTATTCCATTTGTCCCTGGAGTCTACAGCCAAGTCAAGAATAAGGAAGAGAGATTATTCACATTTGATCCTCTCAGCGAGACAGCATAGCTTAGTTGACCTGGACAAAGGGCAGTAGACCATCCACATGTTCATCTCTCCCCTCTGACCCTCTTTAAGCCAAACATCTGGCACCAGAGTACTGCAGAAAGCCAATATTTTGCACTGTACTCCTTTGTTGTGCTGTTGAACTATGTGTTCGGGGAAAAAAAACAAGCTCTATCCTTTTCACTGTCCTCACGTCAAAAGGGTATCATGCAAATTTTGAATGCAGCATTAAAACACATTGTAAACTATTTTAATCCCATACAGGTGAAAGTACAGAGCTAAAAATATAATATTTTGCAGCTTGGAATTATGAATGGTGGCGCTGAATTTCTAGAAAATGGTAAGTGTTGCAACAGAAAACCAGAGCCTGGTTACACAGAGACCTTCACTTTGAGAAGTCGCTGTGATGTTGGACCGCAGCCAAGGTCATCTGTTGATCAAGCGATCCGTCAGTGATGCAACACACAAAGAGAGGAAGTTTTAACAAACACTGAGGAGGAATATTTAGTTTAGAAAATCCAGTTACATGAAAAAAAAAGAAGAAAGCAACTTATATGAGCTAACCTACAGCATATATAAATTTACAATGATATTTCAACTAATCTATGTCAGGCAGTTTGCCGCGGCCACCACAGGACGGAAAAACTGCAACAGTGCATCATATACCACGAGGCAGAGCAGGGTCAAGTTCAACATTAAAGACAGTTTGAAGGTCATGCATGTAGGATGGGACAAGACCTTTTGACTGTGAGTTTGCTAAGTGTTGCAAGACCAAAAACAAACATGGACTGGTAAAAAAAAGAATGAGGGCCACGACAAGAAATTATTTGCAATGGATGGAGAACCTGAGCAAACTTAGTGACACATTTCACTCGAAGATTTCACAAGGAAAATATCTGCACCAATGACTTATCACACACAATAGCGAATTCTGTGCTAGAATGGTAGTCCTTTCCATAGACATACACTACCGGTCAAAAGTTTTAGAACACCCCAATTTTTCCAGTTTTTTTATTTAACAAGAAATGGGTTAACAACTTAAAGCTGTTCTGCAGCCATGGAGGTTGATCAAGCTTTGAAAGTTGGTGCTACCAATTCCTACAAGTGTTGCAACTTTTCTTGATTACTTACAACCCCCCCTGTCTGCATAAAAGTAGTGTTGGAACACACTGTGGTACCAGACCCTCGTGAGCATTATTTGAACAGTATTGTACTGCAGAAAGTAGTGTGTTGCTATAAAAATGATGAGGAAAAGGCAATTAACAATGGAAGAGAGACAGACCATCGTAACACTTAAAAATGCAGGTATTTCCTACAGAGAAATTGCGAAGAAAGTCAAGGTGTCAGTGAGTACAGTTTCCTTCACCATCAAAAGGCACTCAGAAACTGGGGGAAACTGTGACAGGAAGAGGTCTGGCAGGCCCAAAGCCACAACAGAATCGGAAGACAAGTTTCTGAAAGTCAACAGCTTGTGTGATAGGTGGCTAAAAAACTTGAAAAAATGTGGGTGTTCTAAAACTTTTGACCAGTAGTGTAGATAAGAGAGTAAACCTACTATTCAATCAATCCATCCATCAGCTACACCCACCTCATCCAGGGAGACACAGCGGGCTGGAGCGAGCAGCTGGGCGCACTTTGGACAAGTCGCCAGTCCATCATAGGGACTAAACCTAATACTTTGACAAGAAAAATAAAATTCATTTCTTTGGGCACTAGGAAATTTGAATGGGCATTTTCACTACTTTTATATATTTTATAGCTTTGACAAAACAGTTAATCAAATGGGCAGTCAGCAAATCAATCCGTCATAAAAATTAATAGTTAGTTGTAACTCTGAAGTGAATCTTAAATTGACATTTATTTCGTCAAACTACTGCCAAGGTCATAAATGAATGTTCAAGCTCAAATCTGTGGTGGAGAATTTACTGACTACCAGAATCGCTGAATTATTCTAAATTATTCCAGCACACTTGAGACGAAGAAAATGAGCAGAGTCGGCAATGTTTGGTCCACTCGCAGCTTCACTGTACTCTATACAGAGAGTACAAACAAACAGACCAGCTTATGAGAGCGACTAAACATTGTCCAAAAACACATGAACTTACATACAATTCTTTACCCCGTCGCCTCCTGTCATGAGCTGCATCACAGAATCATGTGTGCTCAGCCTCACAGGCTTTGTTTACATTCAGACTCCATACAGTCTTTGTTTTAGGTACATCTTGTGACATTTGTGGCCTGCAGGATGTCTTCAAACAAGCATGAGGACACACGGAGGGCTTACAAAACAATCTTATCAAAGCTGTCCTGAACATTTCACATGTGGACCTTTCTCACGTGAATTTACAATCCTTACAATTAGTTTAAGACAATATTGATTTCTACATGCATAGTAAATAAATGGCCTCAATAGTTGCACATTTGACTAAAGTTAAACAACACTATAGATTTTAGTATGGGGATGATAAAATTCAAAGACACTACACCAGAAGTAATTATAAAAAAATATATCAGTATTTCTATATCTGTTACCCTCTAGTTTGCACAGCTACATTATTGTGTGTATGAGCATGCAATTATTGTTCTATTTTCATTATCTGGTTATTGGGTTGTTTGTGCTACAAGCTCCACAAAACAGCCCTCGTGTTTACGTCTAAAAGGTGTGTAAAGTGGTCTGGGGGAGATGTAGATGAGGCCAGAAGGCGCGCAATAAATGTCTCGTTGTTTTTCTTATCGCTTCTCCCCGTGATGAACTCCACGCCGAGTCTGATGAATTCGGTTTATCGCGCTGACCAATCAGAAGCCGGTGCGCGTTGCGTGCGAGGTGAAGCGGTTTCCTCCCATTGGCTGAGGTGGTTTTTTCTAAAGGGGCGTATTTTTCAAGCCATCTTGACTGAATATTTAGCCTCATCCAAGGTACATTAATTTGATATCTTCGGGATTTTGCTGTCCCCAAGTTGTTAACCACCACCGTTTGAAAGGTTTAAACCACACCAATGAAACCGGGTCGAGCCTGTGTGTCTAACCGAAGTCCCGGCGGAGAGCTGGAGTGCTGAAGATGACGCTGTCGCTCCTGAAATCACCGGCTAGCTAAGCTAACGGCTAGCATGTCCGCCTTGGTTGTAGTCTGTCACTAGCTGACATTTAGCTAGGTGCAGTTATTCTGTTTGGCACTCGCACTGCAGAGGACGGTCGTACAAGGTAAGCCACTCTGGTGTTTTCAGCATTTTCAGCGTTGCTTAGAAATTCTGCCGTTTTGCCACACGACATCCGTGTGTCCTGTCCGACCGAGTAACGTTATCGCATCAGCGAGAGAGACAGTCTTTTTGCAGGGGTCTGGAGTACAAAGCAATGCCCGAAACGTTGCACATTTACAATGTCGTGATCTACCACATACATGCAGTTAATTTATGCATTTAGGCACGGTGCAAACAGTGCATCTGCTCTCTGGTTGCTGTTTGCATGTATAATTGGGCTGCTAATCAACTTGCAATACAAGCGTTGTCTCTGCTGTTGAGCGCTTAAAATGGCTGACAGATGTTAGATACTCGGGTTGGTATTTAGCGCTCTGCAACCAAACTACGCACAGCAACAGGGGAAAAAAAACAAGGTGCTGGGATTTGATTGGTGAGAGAGACATATGGCCGCGTTACAGACTCCTGATTGGACCAATGGAGAGACAGCTGAGATGCATGCAGCAGGACAAGTTGCTGTAGTTGGGTTTGTGCAACAAGAGTACTTGAGGTAACATGTTGTTATTGCACAGCACAGCATTGGAGTTCACCCCTTTTACGTGGAAATTATGATGTGCAGGAATAAAACAATATAATAGGCATACGGATAGAATATAAAACAAACCTTTGGGGCAGAATTAGTTTAATAATTTATTTATTATTAATGGATAAAGGCTACTTTTTTACATTTTCTTATTTACAACAGTGTGTTTTTGCTTCTTTCTCGTACTTTAGTGATATACGTTTAACAGTGAAGAGATCAAATTAAAGTGTTAAGGCTGAGGGAGTTGTATGTCATTTTACATGCACAAATGCATATTGGGAACCACAGTCCTGCAAAGTGTTTTTATAGGAGATAACTAGCTATAACAACATAGAACAAATAACTCTTAATATTAGCCAGTCAATTAGTGTGTAAATTGTCTCGCATAGCCAGACTATTCTACACCTCATTATTGTTTTGCCTTTTTTGTATTTCCTTAAATCAATCACAGTCATCTTGGGTGGAGGTAAGCCAAGGACACGGCAATGGTGTCCCCCTTAAAAATAGTGATGTGGGAATTGATTGATGCAAGGAGGTGAGCACTGCCATTAAAATGGTTTATTTACCGAAAAAATAAACTGGCAGGGCTGCATAACGTCACGAACCAAATCCTTAAGTGGAAATTTTCAGTGTGTTAGGTTTTAAATATGGTAATGTGTAGATAGTGAAAGAAGAGGAGAAAGCTGTGCATTCTACATCCAAGGAATCGGACTAGTGCTTGCATAGAGAAAGTCCAGATTATTTGCATAGCATTACATAGGTTTTCAGTTCATATTGGGTTTTATTTAATATACTAGAAGACATATGAGTGAAATTTGCAGTCAAAGCTGTGGCTGAGCATGTCTGACTTGAAACTGCAGTGTACTGATGACAGTCTCAGTCACGTATGGCTGAATTACTCCAATATTTGAACTTGGCATTGAGTAAAGTCGTCTAGTTTTACAGTGTTTGAGCTGAATTATAGGTTCAGCTGCAGCGAGTGGGGATGAGTACATCTGCGCATTCTAGAGGAAGCAACGGTGTAGAGTTGCATCAAAGCCATTTTAATGAAGTGATTGTTTTCATGGCTTTAATCAATGACCAGAGAGGGACTTTATTTTAAAATGTAGCATTTCTAGTTGCATCCATTGCAACCTTGAGGTTATGACTACATGGTATTTGCAGTACAACAAATATTGTACTGTCAGACAGAATTGAAATGCGACATAATTTACTTTTCCAAAGATAAAATATTATTCTAAAAGGCACCAAAATTACTTAAAACATTTCCCTCGCTAGACAGTTGCATGAAAACATCCCTTACTATTCATTAGACAGACTCTTTAAGCAGGAATTTGACAAGTACCTTTTCATATTAGTCACTATGCTTGCATTCTCACATTCATCATACTCATTACAAAGATTACGAGCCCTCTGGTTCCTGTCCAAGCTTTTATATCTTCCATTTACTTTCCAATATGAATATATAGCAGCTACAGTAAATCTTTGCAGATAATTACACAAAGTAGAAAATAGTGTTGACACAGCAACTTCAATCATTGCATTAAACATTTTTTTCTTCCTCTCCATCTGTCAGGCAGCTGGTGTAAAGTCCCATGCGGAAGGTGAGGAGGTGGGAATGCAAGACAGTTGTTAACGGACTCAACATGGGCAGGGGTCGAGGCAGAGGGAGAGGAAGGGGCAGGGGATCATCTGGCCAGCTGCGGCCCCCCTCGCCTTACAGACTGCAGCTGTCTCCATCCAGGGAGACTTTGACATACGCTCAGGCCCAGAAAATAGTGGAAGTCGACCTCGATGGAAGGCTCCATCGGATTAACATCACAGATCCTCTGCCAGTTATTACAGAGGACGAGATGATGGCCCAGGACATTGCTGAGTGCAACAGTAACAAAGAGAACAGCGAGCAAACGCAGAGTAAAACCAGATCGTGGAGGAAACCCTCGAGCAGTAAAAGCAAGAGGAGTGGTAAAAATACATCTCACCAGAACCAGCGGTCTGGCTCCCAGCAGCACACAGGATCTACTTATTCCTTCCAGCACCCATCCCACCAAAGCCCCCTGCCTGAGCCCACCTTCCGTGTGCTGAGTTCAGTTTCCCCTTCAGAGGCGCCTCCTCTCCCATCAGCCTACTATCGATACATAGAAAAGTCTGGGGAGGAGCAGGACAGCGTGGCCGAGTACGACATGGACGAGGAGGACCTGGCCTGGCTGGAGATGGTGAACCAAAAGCGGGTGTCAGATGGTCACGCCTCTGTTCCTCCGGACACTTTTGAGCTGCTGATAGATCGACTGGAGAGGGAGTCCATCCTGGAGTCCCGCAGCCAGGCTCTCTCCCAGAGTGCCGTGGACGAAGATGCCTTCTGCTGCGTCTGCCTGGATGATGAATGTCTGAACAGTAACGTCATCCTGTTCTGTGACATCTGCAACCTGGCCGTCCACCAGGAGTGTTACGGCGTGCCCTACGTACCTGAGGGCCAGTGGCTGTGCCGCTGCTGCCTGCAGTCCCCCTCCCGCCCTGTAGACTGTGTGCTCTGTCCCAACCGAGGAGGTGCCTTCAAACAGACAAGTGATGGACGCTGGGCCCATGTTGTCTGTGCCATATGGATCCCAGAGGTGTGCTTTGCCAACACTGTGTTCTTGGAGCCCGTTGAGGGCGTCAAGAACATCCCTACTGCTCGCTGGAAGCTCACCTGCTACCTGTGTAAGCAGAAAGGCAGGGGCGCATCCATTCAGTGCCACAAAGCCAACTGTTACCGAGCTTTTCATGTCACCTGTGCTCAGAAGGCCGGCTTGTTTATGAAGATAGACCCAGTCCGGGAGACGGGGGTTAATGGTACCACCTTCTCTGTGAAGAAGACTGCTTTCTGCGAGCATCACTCTCCTGTTGGGTCTCGGCGGGATGGGTCTGGGGATGAGTCGGTGGAAGGGAGGCTGGTGGGTGGCAGGGGGAATCGGGGTCAGAGATCATATACTCAAAGCCCCCCCTCACCGCAGAACAAAAAGGGTACCAAAGGCCAGAAAAAGAAGAATACAAAAGGGTCTGGCGGGTCGACACGTCGCTCAACTGTTCCTGTGCTGCTTGTGCCTCAGATCCCCTCTCACAGGTGTGGCATTTGCATACTGTCAGAATTTGCATAACCCACATACTGCGCTAATTTCCTGAGTCTGTTGCCTCAAAGAGGTCAGAGAGGTTTTGCCATTTCTTATCTGGTTTGGTGCATTGAGAGTATTTTTACAGGAATTTATAGATATATTTAAATGACCTTATCATAAACTCACAATGTAAGGATGTTTTTCCTACTTCTAGTGTCACACAGGATTTAATGTTTAATTGTTACATTACATCTCGACAGGCTGAACAAGATCTGCACAGGAGTTGATGTCCAGAGGAAGAATCAGTTCATGCAGAGG
Organism: Chromis chromis; assembly: GCA_900302755.1. Taxonomy (NCBI): domain Eukaryota; kingdom Metazoa; phylum Chordata; class Actinopteri; family Pomacentridae; genus Chromis; species Chromis chromis. Next base: position 42,349 of record OMNN01000392.1, on the reverse strand, counting down.
CTTCATAACTACTGGTTACTGAAACGACAGTCTCGAAATGGGATGCCTTTAATACGCCGACTTCATTCCCATCTGCAGGCCCACAAGACCACGGAGCAGGTGAGGAGAGATATCATTTACACTATTTATCATCTTGTATAAAAATAACACAATAATACTTACACTGTTATATAGTGCCCTGGGTTGATGTATTTATTTGTGATAATGTTTCACAGTTAAGTGACTGAAAATTGGCTAAACAAATAATTAGTGTTTTAAACATTTTCCATCTTTTCACCATTGACTACAAATTATGGATTTTAACTTAGGTATTATATCCATCCGTGTGGTGTAGTATTACAAAGTGTTCAAACCAGTGCATTTACATTCTACTGTCGGTGGGAACTGCAAATAGAGTATGAGGCCTTCAGAGAACCAGTCTGTTCAAACCAGAGTCAGCCAAGTCACTTGAATCAAAACCACTTCACACCTCATTTGTATCTTCACACGCTGAAATCAAACATAAGCCCAGACCTCACAGTTTGCAGTTACTGATTGAGATAGATGGCAAGCTTCCCCACAACCCCTCACAGTTCTCGCTGTAGATGGGTGACAGTATTAAGAAGTTGTGAATATTAGTCTTAAGTTTCCTTCTCATTCGAATTGTCAGGGGATGCCTAAGATGTGCTTATCATAAAGTGGATGTAAAAAAGATTTGTCCATACTTTATATGATTTTAGAATATGATTTATCACGTTAAAAAAAAACAGCACATGAAGCTTTTTTGAAAATTAAAGTCTTTATTCTATGCAAAATAAATAATTTTGTTTTACAACTTTGGCTTTGCAACTGCAGATTGTATTTACAGTTTACAGGATTTGTATTTCCTTGTTGGAAAACTGAGTGAGCATTGAATTGGCCCAGGAGCAAACCAGGGTCTCTCCGCCAGAATTTCTCCTCAGTGCCCCACAAAAATGCTGCAGGAAACATTAATTCTAATGTATTTTAAAGCTGAATCAGAAACCTGATGTATTTGTGCTTTTTCTGTCGTGTCCAGAGGGAGCCGGATGAGAAGCTGAGTGCTGCAAGAGAGGAACTACGATACTGGCAGAAGTTGAGGCAAGACCTGGAGAGAGCAAGGCTTCTGGTGGAACTCATCCGCAAGAGAGAGAGGCTAAAGAGAGAACAGGTGCGTTTAGGAGGAAGTCTGACACGATCTATAAATGTCTGGGGTATTTTTACTGATTCCAGTATTGTCATTCATAAACATCATGTGTTAGAGCTGAAACAATTGCGAAAGAACTAAATCTGCAACATTTCTGATAGTCAGTTAGCTGTTCACGTAATTCTTTCATCAAAGTTCCACAAATCCAGCTTCTCAAATGTGAATATTTGTTGAGTATTTTGTAGTGATCCATGACCTGAGGCAATTTTAATATTGTTGCAATTTGAGCTGGTGAACTAATACAGCAAACAATTTTAATGTTACTGTGGCTCAGAAAAATTGTGATGGGAGTTTTAGTTATTTTAGACATTATATAGATCAAATATATAGTTATCCATTTAATCAGTAGCTGGAAGGATAATGAAACAATGTTTACAGAATTTGTCATTCATTTGAACCCTCTGGAGTGACCTTGTTCTTCCTCTGCTCTCTCCTGTCTGTTTACATCATCATCCACAGATGAAAATTCAGCAGGCTGCTCTGGAGCTGAAGTTGACCCCTGCGTTAGTGCTTCTGAGATCCACCCTGGACCAACTGCAAGAGAAGGACATCACCAAAATCTTCTCTCAGCCTGTTAATCTATCAGAGGTTGGTGCAGTTGGAAAACAGTCTGCCAGAAACACACACTTCACTCAGCAGCATTGTTTGTTTGGTTTCACTGTAACTTAGCTGACATTCAGATTTTTGTTTTGATTCACTGAGGTCCCAGACTACCTGGAGTTTATTTCCCAACCCATGGATTTCTCCACCATGCGCACCAAACTGGACGGACATGCCTATTGCTCCATCGCTGACCTTGAGAAGGACTTTGACCTCATGATTTCCAACTGCCTCAAGTACAACTCAAAGGACACCATGTTCCACAGGACAGCCTTACAGCTGCGGGAGGTGGGTGGAGCTGTTCTCCGTCATGCCCACAGACAGTCTCAGAGCATTGGCCTGGACCCCAGCACTGGTATGCACCTGCCAGAGTCTCCGAATAAACACGGTTTCTACAACTGTACATGGGATGATGGTGAGTTGATAGTGGGAACTAATTGTTTTTTTCTAAAACAAAACCCACATGCCTCATTTATTCATCTGGATTTTTTCCTCCTTTTTGTTTCTCTTGTCATGATCTGTACAGTTGACTCTCTGCTGGACCCAGAGAACAGACTTCACTTAACCACTGATGAGCAGCTGAAGGCTTTACTGGATAAACTGGACATGGTCACGTCAATGCGTACCAGTGGCGGCCGCACCAAACGAATCAGGCTGCTGCGGAGAGAGATCAACAATCTGAAACAGAAGATGAACCAGCAGCAGCAAAACGTTCAGTCTGTGAATGGAAATGACAAGGAGGATGAAGGAAAGGAAGAAGAAGAAGAGGAGGAGGAGGAGGTGGTGAAAGATAAGAAAAAAAAGAAAAAGGAGAAGACAAGTGTACATAATGGACCTTTAACAGCGATGTCAAACTCTGGAAAAGGTAAAATTATTTTAATGTCATTTTACTTTCTGACATTCCTGATAAAAAAAAAGAAGAAGTTAATATTAACATTGTTAATGATAATAATTATTGTTTTCCATTATCAGATTTCTGATCATTTTTGTCTGTAACTCAAAAGCCAAAGACATTCATATCACAACCGTATAAAACAGAAAACCAGAAAATCAGCACAGGAAAAAAGCTGCAACTAGTGAACGAATGGAGATTTTAAATAATAAATGACTTAATTTTATGACTTAAAAATCATTTAAACTTGAGTTATGATCCAGTAATACATTTCTCTTTGATCCAGATGACTCTCCACCTGTGCTAGAGCTCACCTGCCCTGTATCGTCACCGCTGCCAGGAGATGCTCCTCTGGAGCCCCCTGTCCTGGGCATTGTAACTGGAGGCCGAAGGTCACCAGGACGTTCCTACAAGCGCCAGAGGTCTTCCCGCAGTGGAAGCAAAAGCCAAGGTGAAGATGAGGCTGAAGTCGGAGAAACGCCATCTTTACAGCCGGAGGCTGTTCACGAGGTCACTCCACTGGGCACACCCCCAACTTTGCCTTTGGTTGGAGTTGGTCGTCGCACATCAGTTTTGTTTAAGAAAGCTAAAAATGGGGCACGGATGACAAAAACCAAGTCCTCCCCACAGCAGAATGGGAAAACTCCTGAGGGTAAATCCAATGGATTGGACAGCACCCCTGCCAGCCCAAATTCACCCAGTGTGAACAACATCACCACCCTACCTCCTACTCCAAACGCCTCTCCTGCGCCTCCCTCTCCTTCTTCACACCACCTGAGGTCTAGAGGCCAGAGCTCAGAGGGTGAAGCAGACAAACTTCCTCCACCACCCAACGAGGAAGGTAAGGCCAAAATAGAATTACAGATATTTGACTTTCTAGAAAGTCCATATTTGTCACCATTTCATTTTTGGTTTTGCAAGGCCTGACGAATGGAAAGCACACCTCTGCAGACCACGATGATGATGACCCAAACCTTAGGTGAGTTATGGGATCACAGACGCAATGGACCTCAGGCAACAACAACTTCTAGAAACAGATTGTTGTACTTTTTTGTTTGAGTACAAATCAGATTCACACACAATCCCGTCCTTATCATATGTATGAGTCAAGTACATATGTTGGTCTTTTTCATAAGGGGCAAAACACTTGTTTGATTTAAAAGAATTTAAGAATGAACGTCTTTAATTGAATTTAGAGAGTAAAAATGAAATAAATCAATTTATATAATAATAAAGTACTGTATACAGTACAAACTGCAAAACTAATGGAATAGAACATAATTTTATGCCACAACTTCAAGTAGTTTTCTAAGAGGGCAATTCTAAGTGACCTAAAACTGTATTTCCATGAAAGGCCAACATACATAGAAGAGGCTATGTTTATAAAGACATATCTGTGTGGTATTCATCAGCCGGAAACAAGCAATTGACAACAAGTTTGTGCGGTTATGAGTTTGGTGAATGCAACTTGAACATTTATAGGAGCAAAAGAGAAGCTTAGAATAGGAAAATGAAAATGTTGTTGCTTGAGTCGCATTGTCTTTGAAATTCTAAGGTACTGAATTGTAGCTTTCTTCTTTCCATAAATTATACTCATCTCTGTTGCTTTTCTCTCCTCTCCACTGTAGTGTCTCCCCTCCCAAACGGAGTCGGGGTAAACCTGCTTTGGCTAAAGTTCCTAGCAGTGAGAATGGAGACATCTCTGGGTCTGGTGTGTATCATGAGAGGGCAGTCAAAATACAGTCCTCTGTTTTTGTGTGTTTATTGGAAGCATAGTGGAAGAATCTGCACACAAGAACAAACATTGGCAAATGTCTTGAGCACAGTTACATTAAATTATTAGTTTGGGCTCAAGAGCTGTCATGAATAGATATTAATCGAATATATTGGAATATCCTGTTCACAGGAAAGTCTACACTTCTGTCTTTAGATAGTGAGACCGAGCTTTCACCACTGGATCTAGTTTGGGCCAAATGCAGAGGATATCCATCGTACCCAGCAATGGTGAGGATGTATTTGATCTTACAGTATATGGTGTACATACATACACGTTGTTGCATCCCATAGACAGGAATCATTTTAAAATTTACTATAGCTGACGTAATCCATTGTTACAGATTGTTGACCCAGACATGCCCCAGGAAGGGCTTCTTCACAATGGCATCCCCATCCCTGTGCCTCCCGTGGAGGTGCTCAAACTAGGCGAATGGAGACGACTGGAAGAAGGCGAGAAGCTTTTCTTAGTGCTCTTCTTCGACGCCAAGAGAACTTGGTAAGATTCAGACAGAACCTTGAGCTGAATTTGAAATCAGTCAAGTGTAGTCCTTTTGAAAACTCTCTCTCTTTTTTTTCAGGCAATGGCTCCCTCGCAACAAACTACTGCCGCTGGGAAGGGATGACACTGTAGACAAACTGCGCTTGATGGAAGGAAAGAAACCCAGCGTTCGCAAGTCTGTACACACTGCTTATGACCGGGCTATGGTCCATTTAAACCACGTGAGAGGAAACCTTAACTTCACTCCCTCCACTTTTATATAAATTTTATTTAAAGATTTTATCATCTTAAACAAGCTGCTTGGTTATATGTGTAGAAGCTTCTTCAATGCTCTTAAAAAGGACAGTGGGACAGTAAAATAAAGGAGATTTCCACCTGTTGATGGTATTTGAAGGGTTCTTGCGATAAAAACTGTTGCTCTGATTTTTAAAATTGAGGGGGGGGG
>OMNN01000392.1:20297-33352 GCA_900302755.1 Chromis chromis | reverse complement strand
TACCAAATTAGGTCGTTCTTTCCAAGAAACTGAGAAATAATGCAACCACAAAAATCAGGTGTCACTCGATATTACTTTGCTATTTCTGAAAAAATATTCACCATATCTCTAGTTAATTAGGACAACTGTAGATTTGTGCAACCTGGGATTTATTTTGTAATACTACAGACATACTCTTAAGACTTGAATTGACAGGGGATTCCTCAAAGGACACAAAGATGAGGCTACTGTTTATAGACCTTCTTTACAAAACTATTTTTCAAAAAGATAAGTCACCTGAACTCACTACATTAGGTGTCAGGTGATAATCATACGAGAAGTATCTGCAGAAAAAAAACAAAAAACATTGCATCAGCTTAGTGGCATCTTGTCATCTTAACAGATGTCCCAGGTTTGCCTTCTTTCAACAAAAACACTAACAGTGACAATAATCAAGTAAAGGCTGGGATTTCCTACTTGAATGAAAGCTGACACCTCGTTTTAATTTGAGTAGAAACATCAGTGGGATATGAAACAGCGCCATGTTATTAAATTCCTTCACAGGGATGAGCGATCATCAGATTCATAGAGGACAATCTGTTTTCTCGTGGCCATGTATGACACATCGTGGCCCATCCCTCTTCTGGCAGTTCACATTGTCGTTATTCCAGTTTATGCTGATCCCTAAAACACAACATACTTGCATATCGGGTTTTGTAACATTGAATTGTGTTTGTGCGATGAAACAAAAAAGCATATCTGTGATCTAGTTACAGAAAGGTAGTTTAAGTTAATTTCTCTCCTCCATTTTTCTCCAAAAAGACAATGAATACTTGTGAATGAACTGTCGTCTGTGTGATACATTCACTGTCCATGAGGAAAATTTCTCTCTTTGTCGCTGTAATAAAACAATATAAAAACATTTAAATATCATTGCAATTATGTTCTACCACAGTTCAATTTAAAATGTACTAATGCTGTTTTGCCCTGACTGTTTCTGTTCGAAAGCAGTGATGCGATGACATGCTTTCTTGTTAAGGTAAAGGAATTAATACTAGTTTCAAAGAGACCCGTCCTTAAATAGTGTAAAATGTAGTGTTTGATTCCAGTAGTCAATGTCTGTGTCAAAACAAGTCCAACAAGTGTCAAAAGAGGATTCAAAAATATCTTGTACCCAGTGTAAAACTATTGTCGAATGAGGCAGAGCCACTATAGGAGCGCTAGCAGAGTCCTATAGAAGAGATAAGAAGCCGTTATCTGTGGAGTCTTGCTGGTCAGATTTGCCACCTCGAGAGCTCTTGCTGGGGTTTGGAGTGGTTGAATATTTTGGGGGGTATCTGATGAAGAGACGGTCCTCCTCCTTTTTAATCCATCTTAGAAGCTTAGTGATAGCAGTAATTGCACAGGCCTTTGTCACCAGAGGGCTGAAGCAGGTGTACAGCTCAAATTTACTTGTGACCTAAAGTGGAGAAGAAAATGAACATTTAAGGTGAGGATGTGAAACTATCAGTCACAGTTTGCATGATTATAGGAAAACTTCTACATGTTGGGAAATACTCTTATTTGTTTTTTTGCCGAGTTAGATGAAAAGATCTATACCAAGCTCATATGTATTTATTAAATATGACGCTAAGGCGAGGAGCTGGCTACCTTAGCTTAACATAATAACTGAACACAGGAGGCTCTGTGCACAACATAAATCCCCCTTCCAGCTTCTTTAAAGCTCACTAATTAACAGATTAAGTATGTATAGTCACCCTACCAAGAAACAGTCCCTCTATAGGTTAGCTAATTGCCTCCTGGCTCCAGCTTCACATTGAGCAGACAGATATGAGAGTGGTATTGATCTATTCAGTGACAGCATTCATAAGTTATAAATGGTAACAATGAGAATGTGACCATAAACAAAGCTACATACCCAGGCTAGCAGAGTTTCCCTCTCAGCGACGTGGTAGATGAGCTTGAGGGGTCGTGAGGTGCTGTGGATGCGGCTGTGCATGTAGCGATAAAGATCCAGCAGTCTCATCTTCTCCTCTTCACTGCTGTAGGGTGCCTCCATCTCTGGGCTACATGCAGTAACAAATTGTGGCACATAATTTAGACAATATCCATATAAAGTGCAAAAATATTACAATATACAGAAGCACAGGGACTATAGTGCTACATTTGTAAATAATTTGTGATACTGACAGGACGAAATTGCTCTGTTAGAAGCCAGAACATAGCTTCCCACATTATTTGGAGGGACATTTTTGTAGCATTTTTCTGAGTGAGGTTGTGTAAATGAACTATTATTATTATTATTACAACTACATTATTATAGGTGTGGGATTATTTGCATAATGTCATTTTCAATGCAAAATTCAACACAGCTAAAGTCTTTCATAGAATAAATGGTCTTTTGTATTTGCTCTTAAGAGGTATTATACTGTTATATCACAAGTATTATTTTTAAAAACAAAAAAGATATTATACAAGACATATAATTAGCTCCTCTACATATAGTACAATCTATGAGCATATTTGTTTTTTGTTAATATAAAGATTAGGTTATTTAAGCCCTTCTGTGGTTGCATGACACTGACAATACACAAACACACACACACACACACCTTGTGAACTGAGTGAGCTGGCGGTAGTTGTCTGGCACATCAAAAGGCTTGTACATGAAGTGTCTGAGGTCTGAAACTCCCACCTGGCTCACGCTGTACGACTGAGCTTTAGCAATGAGGCTCAGAGAGTTCTGAGCCACCATGGCCTCCTCTATCTTCCTCTTGCACTCAGCCACAGCATAGAAAGCCTCCTTGTCTGTCGAGAGCAGCAGCAGACAAACAGTGCATTCTGGAGGGTCCAGGTAAGAAATGTATGCATAAAAGTAACAGTCAGGATTAAAGAGTGGGAGGCAGATGGGAGTCCAGATCTCCCCAGCCTGAAAGGCAGAGGAGGCTCCAATGAGGTTGAGCAGAAGGTGAACGTCAGCTGGCTCCAGCCTTGTGTCCTCGATGACAGTCTTTTCTTGGACGATGGTTAGTAATTGGTTCTTGGCGATGAGGATGGAGAAAACCAGATTGGGTGTGATAGCTTTCTGCAGGATCTGGCTGAGATTGTCCCTGAGAGAGGAAGCTAGAGGCAAGCAGTGCACTGCTGCTAGCAGGAAGCTGGGGTCAGAATCCACCAGATTGAGGAGACCGTCGAGAATCTTCTCTGAGCCTGCTAGGAGTCTCCTCAGGTCATAGTTTTTCTTGTGTTCAAAGATGCGGGATATGCTGGCCTGGGTAAGCATGCTGATAATCTGATAGTACACATACATTAGCTCTCCACGCAGCTGCTGCTCAGACTGGCGGCTGCTGGAAACACACACCAGCACTAGGGGCCCTTTCTGCAAGAACACCACGGTGTGCTCCTCTGATGGAAGAGAGACAAAACGTGGGAAAAAGTTAGACAAATAATAATGGAAGAAACGATGAATGTCTGCTAAGAGTTCTCGCAATGCTTTATGGCTCTGGGCTCAAGAATATCTGGTGGACAGGTAAATAAATGTAAATTTACCAATGTCAAATAAATACAAAGGTGTATTTAAAAGGTGTATAAAGCAATACTGTGAATGTGTGAGTTTGTCAGTGCTCATTGTATTTCTGAAACTGTTCCCTGCAGTGTAGCACGTTTTGCAATTTGTCAATAATTAACTTTTCCTCTACAGCATGCTAGAGCTACCATGGTCACAAATACTGGCTCTTGCTGCCCTTGCTCTTATTCATGCATATAAAAAATGTCAGTTCACACGTGAACCAAATGGATACGAACAATAAAGTTGCAAAAGCTATGTTGAAAAAGTGAACATAGATAAAATCTGTTACATTTGCATCTTGTTTAGGACCCAACACTCTCACCTGAATAGACTGAGCGGATGATGTTATCTCCACTTTGGACAAAAGACACCAACGCCATCATGACTCCCATTGTAGAAGAAAGAGCTTCTTCACTGCCGTATCGGGAATAAATGGGTTTGCCAGCTTCACTTAACACAAAAATGTGCTTCCTGTGCTGCCGCCAGCTGTCAGCTGTAACATCCTCATCACGGTGAGACGTAAATGTAGGTGATTCCTGCGTTCCTGCCTCCAACAATGGAGATGATCTCCCCTTCACACCAATACCTTGTTCCTCCAGCTTGGCCTTGGCCAGCATTGCAACGACAAACTCACCAGAGTCGCTCTGGTCATTGTCAGTGGCAGCATCCTCAGTCCCTCTGTCAGCTGGCTGGGCAGACACAATGTTTTGACACTCAGACTTTTCTGTCTCCTCTGTCTCTAGCTTCATTAACTGGTTAGAAGGGGGCACCGCATCCACACTGGGTTCCTCTGCTGTAACTTCTGACGGGTGAGAATTTGCAGGCTCATCTCTGTTAACAGTGGTGCTGTCGTTTCTCTCCACTGGATCGGGAAACATGTGATTCCCCAAGAGGGAGAGAGAAGTCGCCAACGTGTCAGCTAAAATTAAAACAAAACTAAATTATGAAATGAATGATGAAAATGAAGGCTAAAATTAGAAGAGTTTTAATGAAGGAATGTATCTTTTATTTACCAGGTGGATTGCTCTCAGACGGGGGATCACAAATCTTCACTCCCTGCACCTCTCCTTCTTGATGATTGGCTCTCTCCATGATACCATCCCAATAACTGGAGACAAAAAGCACGAAAACAATTCTCAACAAATAGCATTATAACTAATGCATTTTAGTGACTGTAACTGAACACTGAGACATCATGCATCTCAAGTCTTTTATGAATAGGAGCACTCATACTGGACCCAGTGGTCTGGTCACATGATTAGGGGAAAGTTACAACTCAAAGATACCAAACAGACTCAGGAATTTAAACCTGATTATAGCTTCCAGCCGTCTGTCTAATATTACACGACAGATAACAGGCAAATTAATAGTTGACCGCCTGAGCAAAGGAGCTAACGCTTGTTTAATACTAACTTAAGATAGTTAAGCGGCTAATGTTGGCGTGTCTGCTGACTTGCACACGGTGAAGAAAGCTTACATTTCTATTGTAATGAATGTTTGACTGGTAAATCCGGTGCCACTCAGTAAATGTTGACTGTAGTTACATGGCTAACACTACCTGCTAGCAAGCGACACACACAGATCAATTTCATGGCCTTGGCTTAACAGTGCTCATGCAGGCAACCGTGGTCGTCTAAAATTAGACAGATAAACACACAGAATGATACTTACGCTTTAGTACCGTCGAGGCGTTGGGTTGAATATCTAGTTTGCTACATTAACTTTCATCGGCAGCCCCGTTGCAAACAAGCTGTCAAGGATGAGAGGCAGAAAACAAATTTTCCTCTTACCACAGCAGACATCCGGAATCGCTGATGACAAGTCCGGTTGACCAATCAGGTTGCTCGGAGGCTTCGGCTGGTCCCGCCCCCTCAGGGTACGATCCGTACTGCAACGTAAAGCACTGCGTAAGGCATTTTAGCTGGTTAAAGTTTAGCTAGGTAAGCTAAATATGCGACACGTTTTGTATGTTTAGTCATTGCAGTATCTTGAAAGGCGACACTGAATGTGTGTATTGCATTGCCCTATGTAATAAAACTATGAAGAGGAAGAGTCACCTGCTTTTTCAGAGTAAACATTAGCTGCGACATGTAGCTTAGCACTGTGACTCCGTGCGGTCTTATAGCGGTCCCTACGAGAATGTTAGAACAAAACGTTGTTTTTCTCCGGTAAACTGTGCCATTGTGCATTTCCACCCATTTTTTCGTCATCTGTAAGGGGTGTAATATATATCCAGAACTATACCATGTTTTTGCGGGGCTAAACTAACATTTAAATTGAATGTTTCCAGACTCCACCGGCGCCGCTGCCATGGTCTGCTATAGCTACAGCAGCGGAGAATAGCGGTGCAGTGCGTGGAAATGCAGGATTTTTAGTGTTTTAGCAATCATTTTCACATTCCGGTCATACAAGACATGTCTGTAGGATCACGTAAAATACATATAAATACGGTGCCGACTGCTAGGTAACATGTGTAAAGGTAAAATCTGATTTTACCCTATATTTTGAATAGGGAACGCGAATTTAGGTTATTAATGAGACGGTCTACTTCGCTATTTCAGGCTAGTAGTACCATTTCATGCCATATTATTACCTTTACGTAATATTTTGATATACATGAGACACTGAAATAATCTTGCAGGGTAATAATAAAATTTATGGTTTAGCTAAAGTAGGAATTTAACATTATTTTGAAGGTTGCGTACGCCGTGAGGTAGGACGTCTACGTGATGACGCCACTTCCGACTCAATCCTGCCCACATAAACATCGTAACGGTAGAGATGGGGAGCAGGATAACGCCACCAAATCCAAGTGATGATTTTTAAACTCCCCAACAGTAGGAAAATTCACCAGATTCATTTCGCATTAGCTGGATAGTCGGACACCATGGAGGAGCCGTGGGATTTTGAGTTTTTGTCCCGCATCGCTGACAGCTGCCTGTCGTTTCTCTCCGAGTTTGTGGACGACTGGCTCGCTAACGATATGAGAGTCTGTATATTCAAAATCCTACTCAGCTGGTTAATTGTCAGTCTCATTGGAATCCACTTTGCGTGGAAAATCTACGGGAATACAGTGAATGATATGTATTATCGACAAGGTGAGTTTTCTTCGTCCTTACCAGGCCAGTGCTTGCTAAACCTGTGCTAGCCACGTTAGCCTAATTTTTGTGTGTTGGTGTTCAGGGACTGGACAGAACGGAGGAACACCTGATACAGCTCCTCACCTCAGTGGATGGTAGGTGTCCGATTATATGGTCATTTATTCAGGTAGTCTATACACCTTACACTGTCTCCAAAAAACTACAGTCTGTATTAGCCACCATTAGTGCAGAAGCGACATCTTGGATCCTGTATAGCCTATTTTCTGATCGTTAGTAGACTCTGCTTCTGGTTGCAGAGTTGAATGGATATAGTCAATTATTGTGGCTAAAGTTGCAGCATTTATTACCATTGTACAGCTTTGGAAATATATATCAGACTGCCTTTTGTTTTCTACACAACAGGCTTTTAACATTGATCATTTTGTTTACATTTTATCACAGTGGTTAAACAATTACAGCGTATCCTAAAAGACATGGAAAAGGCATTCAATAAGTGCAGTAAATGTTTAAAAATATGATGTATTGAATCTGTAAACATTTCATAATTCATACTAGATGAACAATAACATTTCATAAGTCACCATTATTTTTTTGCATTAGCTGTATTTGTAGAGTTAACAGATAATCTAAACTAAATTCTCACTTGATAATGCCCAAAAGAAGAAAATTGTTAGATGGGAAGAAGACAGCCAAATAGAGGGATACAGTAAAAGAGACATTGCTAACCGGTTTGGAAACAGCAAATCAGCTGTCCATTATTATCCCTCAGAAGAAAATGCATTAAGATGTGCACAGGACAAGGCAGAAAACGGTGATCACAGTGGTCTAGTAACTGTTTTCAGAGCTGTATCAGTGATGATGGTAGGGTATAAAGTGCATGATAGTTTTAGTGATGTTTAATCATACTTAAATGACATTGCTGTTACATTTTCTTATTGTTTTGTCAGTAATGACATTCTGTTATTCTTGTAGGGAAAGTCGAGCAGGAGACACTCTGAAGACTCATCGGGATTAACAGAACATTGATCTCTGGACTTTATCCAAGTGAGGGCTGGACAGTTTGCATCTCCCAGAGACGTTAAATGCAAGTTTTTGCCTTCAGTGCAATGACGATTGTCTCAAGATGGCTTCACCATCTGCCAATCCCTCCCAGAAACATGACTTTTTATGAATATCAACAGCATCACACTAAGCAGAATCTTATTCTGCATAAAAAAAACTAAACTGATGTTTGGCTAAATGGTCCACTTTTGTACTTTTTTAAAAGTGGGTTCATTAGAAATGTGAAAAATATTCATGGGTTTGCATGTGAATTGGGTGTACTGGGTTTGCTAGCAGACATGACATTTTCCATTGTGGGACCATACACAAGAAAAAACACTTGTATGGAAGGACAAAATACTGTATTTTTCATGTTAGGACACAGGATCTGGGAGACAGATTACTTAATGGTAAGACTGAATTGCAACAACAGGAGTGAGTGACAATGAGTGCTGTGTATGTGCCTAAGTATTGATGAGAATACTACTTTGCAGTGGACAGGGTCATTTTTAACACTGCTATTTAATAAATAATGTGTATGGCCCTTTGGAAGACAGATGCATGAAAAGCAGTTCACATCTTACATATTTCTGATTCTTTTTTTGTAAACTTTAACAGCCAGAGTGTTTCTCATGCGTAAGCAGCATAGTGTGCTTACAGTGTCGGTCAAAAGTATCCATCCCCTTTAACTTTTTCATGTCTGATTTTGTTCAACGTTGACTTGCAGTAACCTCCTGTGCCAGTGATGATAAATGTTTACAAATTGATCAAAACTAAGAACAAGTACATAGTGCAATGTATAATTGATTCAGAAGTACATCCACCCCATTTACAAAGACTCACCTAAATTCCATGTGTGGGATTTTGGTGAATCTATTTGCAGAAATGCAATAAAGTGTTCATATTATGTTTTTATTAGTATATAATCACCTGAAAAAAGGAATTGCTGAGTTGTCATGACCGTAAAATGAGCCTGTTATATCCTTAGAGGAAGCAGGTCCTCTTACATGTTGAGCAGCCATGTTTCTACAGTAAACCAGAACAGACAAACCAACACTGGCTCCAGAGAGCACTATTCGCATTTTTAACAGTCTCTGCACGTTCTTCTAAAGGTTGTATTCACCTGGTTGCAATCTGCAACCTCACCACTAGATGCCACTAAATGCTACACAGTGGACCTTTAAATGTCCAACAGCCACAAAAATGTAAGTGTTCTTAAGAAATTTGTAATAAAGGTCAAATTAGGGCACAAATACATACTTTAAAGGTACTGAAAAGTAAAGGCAGTGCAGTAGTTGATTTCCTGTCAGACAAGATATTCAGCAGGAGCCCTCCAGCCACTTCAATGTCGACATCTTTTGTGATTCAAAGGAGGACTTGAACATGGCTTTCAAAAGCGCTTAAAGCAGTTTTGCAACGAAGAGCTGGCAACGCAGTGCAATGATGAAATCAACCTATCGATATTGCACTGTTGCCAAAGATGGATCTTTACTTGAGGAGTGTGAGCACACTCTGTTAGTTCTTTTTTTCATTTTGATGGTATTTTTCAGTCATGTATTAAAAGCTTATTAAATCCACAGTGATTTCTTTTAAAATAATGAAACATGAAAAGGTCCAAACAGAGGTTTAATACTTTTTATAAGCCATCCTATGGTCAGCTGATAAAACTAACAACTTATATTACTATCATAATTGTAGTCCTTTTCAGATGAACTGAACAACAAAATCATCATCATATTTTGGGCACCTTTAAGAAACTGAAGAGACCGGCACCAAGCCTGGAAAAAAACTGTATAAGTCTTGTGCAAGTAGTTTGACTGATATTAAAGTGTTAATTGTAATTGAAAATATTGATGTCATATATTTCTCATTAGTAGAGCTGTGTTGTAGCATTAGCAGTGATTTTAAAAAAAGATTAGCAAGTCCACAATTTTTAAAAATTATGTTCTCTACTGAAACAAAAAAACATTAACGCAGATAACAAAACTAGTGACATTTTTCCAAAATTCAAACCCTAGTTTATACTTTATAAGGTCAAGTCAGATAGTACTTTTCTATCCCGATCCATTGGATTAGTCGATTTGGTGTGCTTTGGAATTATGTTATATTAATGGGTATTGCTGGGATAAGTAGCATGTGCACATCCATTACATTGGTGCAGGTTAAGCCAGGTGCAAGTAAGCGTTTGCCAGCAGAAAGACGAGACAGAAACGTGTAAGAATCATTGTTGATAAGGCAGTTGTCGATGTCCAGCCCCTGTGCTTGTGCTTCGTCACACAACCCCCCATCAGTAATGGCCCCTGCTGCTTCAGTGGGTCCATCCTGACCATCAGTGCCACCACTCAAGAATACGGGACCTTTAGGTGGGAGCTTCAGGCCTCTCAGCTCCAGTCCCACTCGCAGAGCCAGCTCCTGGTTTCGACCACCTCGACCTTTGCCTGTTAGCTGGACAGTTGGCTCACCTCCAGCTAACAGACACGTGGCCCCCCATCCCTCTGTGCGCCCTTCATCAATGACCTGCATGGTACGGCAGAGGTCCCAGGTCTCCACGCCGACTTCAGGCCCTAGCCTCAGCAGCTCAGCGGCAATCTCAGGAGGAGGCTCTTCTCGAGAGCTGGCGAAGCGGGCCAGAAGGCCGTAAAGTCTAGAGACTGACCTTACATCACCACACACTCCTGGTGAAAGCACAACCGGGCGGAAACCGAGCTCTCGAGCACGGCGACCTGCACATTTAAGGGCAAGGCTGTTAGAGCCAATCACAGCGTTGAGAACATGTCCTGGTGTATCGGATTCATCCTTATTCTCTTTCCACCGGGGCCCTGGTTTCCCAAGGACATCCTTTACTGACACTGGTAGAGAGTCCAATAACTTGTAGCGTTCAAGGATGGACAAAATTTCCTCGGGCCACACCTTACTGTTCACTGTGGGGCCGCTAGCTATCAAATCGAGGGGATCCCCGATCACATCGGACAGTATCAGGGCAACCACCTGTGAAGAAGTGATTAGAGGAGTGATACTTGAACGATAAAGTTAGAATGACTTCTTTTAAATAAATAGCTGTTTAAACAATATAAGCCTGTTACCTGTGCGGGGTGAGCATGATGTGCAAGACCTCCACCCTTTAAGAAAGAAAGGGCGCGACGTACAGTGTTGAGCTCTTGAATAGTGGCACCAGCAGCTGCAAGTTTGCGGGTGACGTCTAGTTTTTCTTGCAATGAAATTGGTGGGATGGGTGCAGGTAGTAGTGCAGAGCCTCCACCTGGACAGAGATGAACCACCTTGTGTTAAATATCACATTTTATGCTATGATTTGACTTGAAGTATCAGCAATAAGTGTTACCTGAAATGAGTACTAGCAGCAAGTCTTTCTCTGTCAGCTCACTGGCTAACTGCTTGATGCCTTCAGCTGCCTTCTGGGCGTCAGCGTCAGGAAGGTTGTGTTGAGCTCCTTCCATTACTTTGATGCGACTGTTTTCTTTTAACAACAGATGGCTGTGATGGAAGCAAGAAATGCTATTATACATAATCTTATTTTCTACATAATTCATTAACTGGTTTGCTTCTGGTGTTACTGCTTACCCTTTCCCGTGCTGCTGTAATGTCTGCTGAATCCCATGTGGCACGCTTATGACGCCTTTTACTAAATGATCACCCACGATCCTCTCGGCCTCAGCAGCCATTCCCAGCACGGCCTTCCCAAAGCCCACCAAATGCAGGTTGTGTTTGAGTGTGAATCTGTGACCGTCAATAATGACCGTGTCCTCCTTGCGCTCTATACCCTGCCGGACCACGGTGTCTGGCTGCACAGCCTCCACGGCAGCCGCAAACACTTCACGTGCCCGTGAGTCCATTGACATTTTGCACAATGTAGGTTTTCTCCTGCCCACGAGGGCCAGAAGAGGCAGAGGCCGGAACAGGGAAAGTACGCGGGCCATCGACAGTTCAGTGGGTCTGAGCAGAAATTTCCTGAGGGAATAAAATTTTGAGTCATAGTTAATAAAGGCAGCACAAAACCATGTTACATCCATACATGTAGAACATCCACAATATGAAGAGCAAAAAGAAACCGTCATTTATTTTATAGTTATTCAAAAATAATTTGGTGGTTGATGGCCACTTCTGGTTTAACTGTATATACAGTTATTCAGTATATCACACAGACAGAGTGGACTCAAATTTATGGCGCTGTTCAGTCATTGCTCTGATTAGAACCTCAGTTAATATCTTGCACATTATTAAATCAGGGTTTAACTAGTGAGTGGTGCTATTTTATCCCTATTTTACCCACATGAATGAACACTTTCCTCAAGTAGTACCTGTTGGAAAGTGTACAGTCTTTTGCCTACTTTGCTTGTGTCTATATCAACAAAAATCCTTACTTACATAACTCCCTCCATCATCC
This sequence comes from Chromis chromis, assembly GCA_900302755.1. Taxonomy (NCBI): domain Eukaryota; kingdom Metazoa; phylum Chordata; class Actinopteri; family Pomacentridae; genus Chromis; species Chromis chromis. Next base: position 21,261 of record OMNN01000392.1, on the reverse strand, counting down.
TAATTATGGCATGACATTTCCCTGTAAAACAGTGCTTTCTCATGAGGCTGCCTACCTGTGAAAGCTGCAAATAGGATGTGGATTCCTGTGGAAAGCTGTTCTGTGTGCTCCAGCTCAGCAGTGAGGCAGCGTTGCAAAAATCTGACCGGACACTGACTGGAGTTGTGTACCCTGTGTTTAATGATTGACTTGAAAGGATCACAGGCCACATGACAGCGCTGACCACCCAGCTGTGAATCTGTGTCTTCAGTTGTACTTTTTTTTATAGCCACAGCCTGGCTGAACATAAAATGAGGGCTGAGTGATACCGAAAGTCAACTCAGATCAGCTGAACAAAATGATGAGCACAGTATCTGACAGACTTTGGAGCCATTTAGGCTGAGTTTTACGCTGGTGCATTCGTGGAATTGGAAGGCCAAACATGTCAATGAGGCATCTAAAAATAGGTGTGCATTGTTTGTCTATGATAGTCTGACTAGTAAAAATGTCACATAAGCCTTAAAAGCAGATTATTTTTGATGTAAACATGTTAAATTCAATGACCAGGACTAAGATTTTAGTTTCATCAAAAACTCTGGTTTCAGTTGTGCAAGATAATTCAAGTCACTCTCCTTTGTTAGAGAGCTGTTTTTTGAAATGCATTTGTCCACATGCACGTCATAAACAGTGTAACACAACATATAAACAGAATGACAACAAATTATTGTAATGAGAAGCATCTTCCAGCCCCTGGAAACAGTGGTGGAGATCCTTTATTTAAGTAAAAATACTAAATCACACGATTACAAGTAAAAGTCCTGCATTTAAAATGTTACATAAGCAAAAGTATGTAAGTATGATCGAGAAAATATACTTAAAGTGTTAACAGTAAAACTACTCAGTGCAGAATAATGTCCCCTGCGACTGATGTACAACTATATGTTACATCATTATTATTCTTCATTTAAAAGTAGGATTTTAATGT
>OMNN01000392.1:0-20086 GCA_900302755.1 Chromis chromis | reverse complement strand
AAAAGTATTAGAATTATTAAAATAACTAAAGCAAAAAGCAGCAAACCTTCACATTTGTGAAGCTGGAATCATGAAATGTTTTTACATTAAACAAAATAAATGACATGTTTAGTAAAATAGTTGCCAATTAATTTTCTGTCAATCAGCTGAATAATTCACTCATCATTTTGGCTGTACTTGGATAAAATGTTGAGTACTTTAAATAGTAGTCAGACATCATATTTGATAAGCTCATCATATGTTTGATTGATTTGTAAAGTTAACTAGTAAGTAAAGCTGTTAGATAAAAGAAGTGCAAAGTACAATATTTACCTTTTAGTGGAAAAGAAGTAGAAAGTTATATGAAGTAGAAATATCTCAAATTGTCACTTAAGGGCAGCGTTTGAGTTTACCTACCACTTGTTTTAACATTCAAGGTCATGTAAGGTCACTGTGGACAACGCAGGAAGTCACTGAGAAAATCCAGGATAAAGTACTTTGATACTGCATCACCTCTCAATATTTGCATGATTTCTAAGTTGAACAGTATTTACTGTGGTGTAAGATTAAAAAACTGATTTACTATATTAAAAACACAGGCCACACAATAGGAACTTAATGCAGCAGAAGTCACTACATCTTTTGTTACTGAGATTCAAAGCCATTCTTTTCAATACTTTCTGTATCCAGATTAATTTTTGATGATAGACTCTGTCCTCCTTGGCATGGAAGATATCAAATTTCAGGAAATGTTCTGTCACTCTTTAGAGTCAATATTTTTTCAGCTGCTCTTTGCTGTAGAGGTTGTATTGCTCTTTCGTCCTCTTTAAAATACCCCAAAGGTGTTAAATTAGTTTCAAGTCAAGCGCCTTCTTTAGCCGGGTCATGTTTTTCTAATTTTCTTCAAAAAAATTATTGTGTGATTCAGGCAGTGTGCTGGATCATTATCATGCTAGAATATTCCTCTTCTGCCAAGCTTCTGCAGACTGGGAGTCATCTCATCAGCCAGTGATTCAATATATCCACAGGCATTTGTAGTGCCATCTATAAATCTCTCCAACACCTTCTGAACTCATGCAGCCCCATATCAACACACTCCCACCTCCATGCTTTACCGTCGGGACTGTGCATTCACTGCGGTAGTCCTGGCCAGGTTCATGCCAAACATGCCGGACTCCATCTGGGCCAAGCAAATTTATCTTGGTCTCATCTGATTAAAAGAATGTGCTGCCAATATTCACCAGGCTCCTTTCCATGAGAAGTTTATTAAGGACGTTTTGCACTGGAGAGCAAGCAAGTTTATTTTTTCTTGGATGCTGGTAAAGGCTCACTTAACACAATGTCCTTCACACTGTCTGAGCTGTCACAGAAACTCAAATTTCCATTGATAACACCAATGCCACGTCTGAAGCTCAGGCCTGTCGGGTTTTTAGAGGTAGGTTGTGAAAGTAGCACACAGTCTGTGCCGTAATTTTAGGAGGACGACCACTAAAACTCTGGTTATTGGTACTATAGCTCATTCTGTACCTCCTGATTACCGCTGCAACTGTCTTTCCACAGATTCATTGTTGTTCATCAATCTTCCGGTATCATTTTCCATCTTGTTGAAGTACACAATTAAATTGTTTCATTTCCTCTAGAAATCATTTTCCATTTGGAGCCATGATGCAGACAGTCACAGACCATCAGTCCAAAATTGAGAGCGTTCTGGTGTTCACAGGTCATTTTATAACCAGGTTAATGCAGTTAGGCTTATTGGAAATCACAGATGTACTCACAGTTGGATGCACTTTTGCTGCATTGAGTTTCTACTTTGGGGCCCGTATTTTCAATACAGTCTCTCCAAAGTATCTGTTTTTGATTAATCATAACACAAAACACTCTACTTGTCAACTTATTCAGAGGTGCTATAATTTGAAATAATTTACTCACTTCCGTTGCAGATTATACATGTAACATATGGACTTTGGAATATAGTAATATAGCAACATATACCCTGTTAGAAAAGAGTATCCATATTGCTCAGCACTAAGTCTACAAAATAAACATAACTGATCGATATTTAAGGATAAATAAAACCAATAACTCTATTTAATTAGTTTTTATCACTTCACATCATATCATGTTTGTTTACAGAACTTTAATTTCCTCATTCACTGTATATTTTTTATTGTTAGTATTTGACATTTTATGGTGTATTTTTCACTTTATTACATTTTTAATTATAGTATATTTTTACACTTTATTGAGCTTTTTTAATCTTAGTATATTTTTCTATTTTCTTATTTATTTGTATTGTGGTGGTGGTCACTTTACTCTTTCTACTTTGCTACTGCAACAACAGAATTTCCCCTTAGGGATCAATGAAGTATTTCTATTCTCTTCTATTCTACAACCCTAATCACGACGTTCAACAAAAACACATGAGCTGCAAACAGAGAAGTTGGTTCCTACCTCAGACTTTCTTTCCTGACAGGACATAACTCCTGCTGTTACTTTCTTCTTCACCTCTCCTGCGTTCATTTCGCTGCCTGGAGCAAAGCCTAGAAGCTGTCAGTAAACAGAGGACAGCCTCACAAACACGGGTGCTAAAAAGGCAGAAAGTGCTGGTGGGTTCGACCAGACGACGGCTAGACTTTATCAGGCATGTTTAAAACCGTATATTAGTCCAGTCCAGATGGTTTCAGGTGACAGATTAAAAAATAAACATTACTTTATTCTTAACTTACTTAAATACGCGGGTTTTTTGTATGTAAATAACGCTATGCCTGGCGGTTTATGGTACTAAGCAACTATCGCGATAACTACGTCCTATCATATCGCGTGGTTTCCGATCTAATGCGCGTGTCAGGTGATGAATATGCGCGTAACCGACGTGGCGAAGGCGGTGCTTTTCCCTCCCTCCTCACTGCCGTGGATAAAAAAAAGTGTCACAGGCGGGATTTCTTCGCTGTTTTTGAACTAAACTCGTTTTTAAAATTAACTTTTAGCTCCGCTGCAGCTCATATATCCGCAGGAGTTAGCACAAGTGACATCCGTAGGGCTTTTTAAAGTGAAACGAGGGCCTGCTTCCCCTCACTTAAAGACAGGCCATCATGAAGCTAACGGACAATGTGCTGCGGAGCTTCAGGGTTGCTAAAGTGTTTCGAGAAAACTCAGACAAAATTAATTGCTTCGATTTCAGCTCAAACGGAGAAACTATTATTTCCAGTAGCGACGACGACTCGTTAGTGTTGTACGACTGCCAGGAGGGAAAGTAAGAGCGGGTTCTGCTGATTTTACTATTATTGTTTTTGACGTTAGCTACGTGCTATGCTAGCTAGCGAGGCCTAGTGCTCTGCGTTAGTGTTCAGCAGCGATTTTATGAGGTTTAAAATGTGTGTTTATGCGCTTTCGACACTACTGCACCAACAATCCTGTCCCTTTCTCATGTCTGAAGTTATATACTACTCAATAATGTGCTTTGTGACCATCGTATCATTTGAAGTGTGCCTTAATTTTTTTGAAGGCGGTTACAATCGTATTTTGTATGTTTGGGCTGACCTTATACTGAATGATCAGAACTGTGAACATATATAAATAACTAGCCAGTAACAGCTATTCTATCAGCAATTTTATATAATAAGCCTAACTAACAAAAAATAAATCGTAAGCCTTGTTATATGTTGATGATTGTTTAATCACTTTACAGCTAAATGTCAGAACAGTTGTTGATTCCAACTTATCAAATGTGAGCTGTCTCACTTATTTAGATCATTGTATGGTTATCTTGTGTAGGTTGGACAACACAACAATTTGAAGATTGCTCAAACACTTTATCAAAGTCTCACTAAAGTATCCAATCATAAATGCCTTTCATCTGTAGAAATTTATCTGATTTGCAGGCTGAAGTAACACATGCTCACAATAAAATACCAGCACTCACACCAGTGTCTTTTAATTGGTGTTTTACAGGTCAAAACTAATTCAAGCAAAGAAAAATAACTCACTATGCACTGGGTGTAAATTTGATATGTTTTGTATTTTAGTGAAATGGCTTGTGGTGATTATCTAAAGGCAGCTTAATTGTCTGAACAGATTAATATTTTGGAATTGAAATGTTTGCTATCTTCTTTTTCTCCTCCCTATGTATTCTGATTTATGGCAGACCCAAGAGGACTCTCTACAGTAAAAAGTATGGAGTGGATCTGATCAGGTACACACATGCTGCAAACACTGTGGTCTACAGTTCCAACAAAATCGATGGTATGTTGATGAGCAAATACTTGTTGGCAGTTTTAATTTGGTAATGTAGCAAGAATAAGTTTGTGGCAAAGTTGATGTTGGCAGATTTATTAAAGGATGTATTATATGTTTATGACTTGGTTTACTGTAATAATGTGATATTATTAGGTAGAGACGATAGGAAAAGTCATTCCTAGTGACATTACTGTGCATTATATTGCAATCTTAGACAAATCTAAATGTCTGGCATACTGTTGTTTTAAATTATTTATTCTATCAGCATCATGATAAATTTTACTGGTTGGACTGTAGAGATATTTGCCAGTGGTTGGTGCAGACAGGATGCCATACGCCTGTGGACGGCTGCTGCGAACTTCCCTCTGCTCACTTTGGTCTGAGGTAGTTGTTTGTACAGTTTGAGGGTCTGTGATTCTGCCCCATACAGGAGCTAACTGTACAAGTGACTGCCTTGCCCACGGTTGAGTCTACTCATCTGACCTGCCTGTCAACAACTTTACACCTGTATGGGTGCTTGGTGTTTGCTGCTGCTGTTTAATGCATAACATAGCAATGTTGTCCTCAGTTTAATGGTGTCACTCATTTTCTTTAAGATACGATCCGGTACCTGTCCCTCCATGATAACAAATACATTCGCTACTTTCCTGGACATAACAAAAGGTGAGAACTGGACTTATGATAGTTAGTTTTTTTGTCTTTATTTTATTTATAGTGTCTTGTTAGACGTTGCTGTGTTCTCACATTTTTCTGTTTTTTTTGTGACCAGAGTGACGTCGCTCTCCATGTCTCCTGTGGATGACACATTTATTTCTGGCTCATTAGACAAAACTATCAGACTATGGGATTTGCGGTCACCTAACTGCCAGGTGAGTATCTTTGCTTTCAGCTCTCATTGGTGTTGTAAAAGTATGTAATTTATATTATGGTATTGGAAAAGATTTGTATAACTGATTCTAACCTTCTTTTCTCATCTATAAACTTTAGGGTTTGATGCACCTGCAGGGGAAACCAGTGTGCTCTTTTGATCCAGAGGGTCTGATTTTTGCTGCTGGAATAAATTCAGAGATGGTTAAACTTTATGATCTGCGGTCTTTTGACAAGGTAGGACGGGGTATATGTGTCCATGAGAGAGGCAATGTATTAGTCAAATCCATGATGGATGTAAAGAAAATAACTTGATTATCTTTCTTGTCAACAGGGTCCCTTTGCAACCTTCAAGCTTCAGTATGATCGAACATGTGAGTGGACGGGACTCAAGTTTAGCAACGATGGAAAACTCATTCTTCTTTCTACAAATGGTGGAGCCCTTCGCATCTTAGATGCTTTTAAGGGTGCTGTCCTACATTCCTTTGGGGTAAGAGACAAACAACAGAGTATCGATGTTATATGGTCTAACTTGCAGTTCCGGATTTTATTTGCACAATATACCTGCTCACTGGCCCTGCTCTTCGCTTACCCACAGGGCTATAACAACAGTAAAGGTGTAACATTGGAGGCTTCATTCACTCCCGATTCTCAGTTTGTTATGATCGGTAAGTTAAGACTAACCTTTCTGTCTTGTCGTTGCCTTAGTGCTGAAAATACATCATACATTAATTTTATACATTACTTTACTTTAAGAACACAGCCTACATTGTGACTGTTATAACAAATAATAAATACACAGTCAGTTGATTTAGAGTTATGGACAAACAATCGACAGGAGTTACTACAAAATTCTAGTGATGCTACAAAGCAAATGTTTTACCTGGTATACAACATTTCTATTCTCACTGATGACAAAGAGACAGCTGTTGTGTCTCAAATGTACTTTATTTGAGAAATGAACAAATTTTTTAAAGAATATAGCATCGTCATGTAGCAGGTTTTTTTTTTAAACAAATGTTTGTTTATATATTTCAGGCTCGGAGGACGGGAAGATCCACGTGTGGAACGCAGAGAGCGGTATGAAAGTGGCTTTATTAGATGGGAAGCACACAGGCCCGATTACCTGCCTGCAGTTCAACCCCAAGTTCATGACGTTTGCAAGTGCCTGCTCCAACATGGTGAGTGGGGGCGGCAGTGTGGATTGAGGAAGTTCATTCCTAAGTCTTTCGCCATCTTAGTTATCTTTAGGGAGTTCAGTACTGATAAGAGAGGTGTGTGTGTGAAGTGGACTTGGTTTAGGTTGCATTATTACACCATTTGGTTGCTGTGTTGCATCACCCTTTGGACTAAAACTGCACATACTTCATTCAACTATACGCTGTGTCTGAGTAACTAAAAGTTGTACAATGACATGAGGAGACGTGCTCAGTGCATTATTGGACAAATAAAGAAAAAGGAAGCGTGAAATTAAATTGGATGCAGCTGATTTACATCTAATCAAAACAACTGGTGGTAGTTGGGAATAAAAATAATAATCCATTTAATAATAAAAAGGGCTTGACAGTTGTTCAGACCTGTGGACTGCACACGTGCCCGTATTCAAATGTAACCAAAACATGTCATATTTTGTCTTTCAGGCATTCTGGCTGCCCACCATCGATGAGTGATGGCAGAAAAGTGAAGCAGAGGGACCAGCAGGGGGCAGGACAGTCAGCTCTGTGTGGAAATCACAGGGAGTGTGAAAAAAACCTAAATGAAATTGTAAATATGGAGTTCACAGAAATAGATCACTTGTCTATTGTTTTTTTATATTTCTATTTAACATTAAATCGTTTCTTTGTAAGATGTTGGTGTTGATGTAATTATTGAGTTAATTGTGTGTTTGTGCTCATTACAGTTGGATAAGATAGATTTAACTGGTGTACATATTTAGATCTTTAAATAACGTTGAATTCAGACCCACTTTAACCACATTTTAAATCACTTTTGAAAGGAAATTAACAAAGTACAAATTTATATGTTCATTTAAGCTTCTTTGATTTTGTGATAAGTTTGTTGTAGTAATATTGACTCTCAGGTTTAATTCTGAGTAAAAGTACAAACGTATAATTCATAGCAGGAGGTATTTTTAACCCCAGTTGCCAGTTTTGAAATTTGTTCTCTGAGATGGGGAAAATGCTGAGGGCACATTCAGGTACTTTATAGTGGCAAAAAACATCTTGCACAATTTGTTGACCATCACTGTCGTCATGTGAAGTGTGGATAGGGAGGGAGTTCAAAGTGGAAAATATTAAGCAAACTTTCCAGAGCAATATGCTCCTTTGGATCAAATTTAGTTTGGTTAATTTTTAAGTAAGGTGAAACTACTGCTTTTGTTTTGTCCAGCATATCTCAGATAATTGTCTATAGTTCATAAAAATCTGAATATTGGTGTTTTATTCATCAAAACATGGTAAAAGGCAAATGAAAGCATAAGTGCAGTTCACTGTGCTTCACTACCAATACAATTGTTCTTGATATCTCAGAGTTTGTTAATTAGGTTTGCAGGTCATACTCTGCTGCTCCACTGTTGCTCCTGGTTTGTGGTGGGCTTTTCACAGGCCAGCTCTCAGCCCTGGACAGTCCGTGGGAGCTAAATTTGGGAGTAGAGGTGATCAGGTTCCCTCTCTGTGTGCACATGATACTGTCCTAGTTACTTGAGCAATGTACCTTCTCATACTGTCACACACTCTGAGTGAGTCCAGACACACTCCGTGATCCTCTTCTTCAGCAGTCAGAGCAGCGCTTCTAGTCACTATCAGAAGTAAAAGGACGCTTTTACATTGGGACTCCGGTTGGACTTCAGTTTCTCCTGACTGGACTGAATATTTTGACCTGGTGCTGTGGGGCTCCACTTCTTGTCCACTGCTTTTTTCCCTCCGTCTCTCGACTCCCCTGCTACAGCCTCCTGGCGGGAGGAAGACGCTGCTGACCCGCCATGTTTCTCGCACTAGTGGTGACACCAGAGCTGAGGCAGTTCCTGGCCAGGGCAAGAGGTGGAGCAGTGCGCCTCATCAAGGTGCGCATCCAAGACGGTGAGTGACCCAGGACAGTGTGGAGGGGAGCTGTCAATAACAGGGATGAGTTGGCCTTTAGTGGATCGAAGGACATAAATTATTTGTACCATTGTGTGTCATGGTGTAAAGATGAGAGAAAAATACCCTTTTATACAACCTGTTGAGTGTTCAGTTTGTCAAATTACAAATTCAAAGTGGCTTCCAAAATTATGACTCTCTAAAGTTCAGCAAGGGCTGCAACTATGTACTTTTTTTTTAGGTTGAGGACTGATCCTTAGTTCTACATAACGTCAGAAAATGATTTTAAAAAATGTCAAACACTATATCTTGAAGCCCAAAGCAACATCTTCAGATGTTTTGTTTCGTCTGACCAACAGTCCAAAAAGAACTAAAGACATTCAGTTGAAAAATATATGGCAGAGAAACTGAAACTGGGAGTTATTTGGCATTTTTGTAGGAAAAATGACAAAACAAAAAAAGCCGATTAATGGAGATTAAGCAAAGTACACTTATCCCCTTAGTTTGGAGTTGAGCTATGAACAGTTTAGTCCTGAATGGTTTGTTTTAAACGGGATTTTTAGAAGCCTGAAGTGTTGAAAGGCCTTAAATCTGAATATTTTTTTCATCCAGATGGTTAGAAGACTTATTAGTATTTTGTAAATAGCTTCAGATTAGCTGTAAATGTTGTTTACTGAGCTTTTTCACCAGAAAAGCAGCTGTTTAGCTCTGTGATTCTGTAATGGCAGCACATGACAGGCACAAACCTACCTTCAGCTCAACTGCTCACGACGTAAAAGCTGTACAGTATATATATAAGTGGACATGTCTGTGTGTTACGGTGTCAAAAGGTAAGAAAATAAAGTCAGAAGTTGCCACAAACTAGGAAAAGAGGATTGCAGCAGCTGTTGTGTGATTACAGGCATTCAGTCAGTCAGCTGAGCAGCCAGAGAAAAATGGTCAATGAGGCAATGGGTTTCTAGGTAGCTGATAACGGAGGTGGATTGAAATGTTCATGAGGTGTTTACATCTTGTTTTGGTTTCTGACAAATGCCATGCCGTAATATGATTCATGGCAGATGCATTCTGGGACTTTTTTGGGCCTATCTTTGTGGGCCGTGCCTATCATATTAAATATTTGGGCTCATATTTGGAAGATTGATGTCAACACAGAAGAGCTCAGTGGGACAGAGACGGACAGTCGGGCAGCAGAGGGGTGTCAGGTCTTTTTTACTTCCTTACTAAAGCACTTTGATCTCTGCAGGCGTCACTTGGCTATTTGGAGCGACATGTGATGTGTCATGGCTGCATGCTGATGCTCAGACACTCATGTTTGTCCCAATGTCAAAAGAGTAACAAGATCATTCAGGCCGATTTCATCACCACTGCCTCGGTACGGTTTCCTATGACCCGACTGTTCCCTGAGAGTCTAATTATTACACAGTTCTGTCCTGAAGTTGAAAAGACAATACACAACACTTCATCATCTACATACAGTTTCACGCCAGCACAGGCCTATAAAGACAGGAGAGAATGGCAGATGGAAAGTATGTGCATGCAGAGCTGGAATGTGTTGCAGCTCAGAATAGCAACATGCCCCAAGAGACGGTCGGGAAATCCCCCTGCACCCCCACAAGGACATCAGACTTTGGGTTTATGTATGTGTTTTATGCGGGTGTCATTAGTGTTTGTCAGTACTACCCAGAGATTTAATGCAGCCTCGTCAAGTCAGTCAGAAATTAATCCAGTGGTATTTTTAACTCAGAGGTTAGTCTTCCTCCTCTGTCACCACAGCAGTTGAGGCTGTCAGACTGACGTTAAGCAAGCGACCTCATATAGGAAGAGGTTAGTCAGCAAATATTGTGATAATAAATCAGTAATTACAAGCTTTCTCTGAAGATTTGCTGCTTTTCTCTATTTTATAACATTATAAACTGGAATTTGAAGATGAGCAATTTCCATGATTTTTGGACATTTGATTGACCCAGGAAATAATAAATAATAAAAACACATTAAGTTGCAGCTGTAGCCGGCCAAAGCTAAAAGAGTCAATTCCACTTTTTTTTTGTTCTTGTCTTGACAATGTAGAGCAAGTTGTGAGGTTTTGTTTGTGTGTCACCACATGCATATACGCTTTAGTTGTTCATACACATATATATACTGTACTTGGCTTGATGGATCTTAAGAGGTCATGTCAAAGGTCAAAAAGAAATTATAACTCAAAAATGTCCAAGTTATATATAAAAAAAATCAGCATGTTTGCATGGTTAAAGTCCCTCTACACTGATGAGTTTGAGGGGTTTTAATCAATGACTGTAGAGTACAGTCATCGATTAAAACCCCTAAAACTTCCAAAGATAAAAATTTTTTTTACCATGGAAATAATCCCATCCTGCTTTAAAATGTCTTAAATATCATCAAGAATGTGCAGATTTATTTAGACCTCAACTCTCTCTCTATGCATCCTTCCCCACTAGCTGCAGCTTGAGCACACCAGCTCACCTAAAACTCTCCTCAAACACTTTTAAACTATTCTACGTTACACAATGGCGAGTTGAAATATTGATGTAAGAAACCAATTCTGAAGAACAAGATTGGTTCCTTTGGTTTGTTACATACGAAACCCTGGAAGTCTGAATGTGTGTGTTTTGCTACAATGAACTTTAAAGCCCTTCCAGCCATTTTGCTCATGATTTGTCTTTCACCATATAAAATAAGATAAATATACTTCTTTTTTTTTCTTTTAAAAACAATATTTATAGGAGGAGGCCTTTAAAAATCAAAAAAGTGGTACTTCTATCCAGGACCCAAAAATAAGTTGCAGCTTATGTTTAAAAAAGCAAATTCATAATTGGAATAGAGTAAACATTCTTTTTCAGATGTAACCTGCTGACATAAAAATAAGTTATGTATTATTAAAAAGAAGTGAAACACTTTTTGGACTGTAAAAAACATTATTTTCTCCAGTTTGTACTGTGCTGTTTTGTTTGTGTAATTACTTAAAGGCCAAAGTAAATAAATGAATGGGAGGTAAATTCTATTGAATCTAAATAAATTACCAGCTACACCTATAACATTAGAGCAACTTTAACCCTCTTTTCATAATCATATTACAATTATCCTCCTGCATGTAAATCATTACTGCCTGATGAGTCCAGATTGACTCGTGCTGCATGTGTGAGTCTGCTGTGTAAAGAGCACGCTACATATAGGAGGTATGTGATGAGTAGTGGTCTGACTTTCAGAGCAGCTGGTGCTGGGGGCCTACAGAGAGCCGGAACAGAGCTGGGACCAGGATTATGACCACTTCCTGCTTCCTCTCCTGGACGACCAGGAGCCCTGCTACATCCTGTACCGCCTCGACTCCCAGAATGCACAGGGCTACGAGTGGATCTTCATTTCATGGTCTCCTGACCAGTCTCCGGTAAGACATGTCATTTGTTCTTCATTCTGCAACACATACTTTAGCCACATAAACACATGGATGCTGATTTTCAGGAGCTTAAACGGGTATTCTGTCTATTTAGAATTGCATTTTCATAAAATAGGGTGACTAGTGAGAAACAGATTAGAAAACAATTGTCAGAATAACAATGATAGATGCTGCATCTCATGAATTTTACTCCTCTGTGCAGGATTTTCTGGAAGACTTAAAAATCCTGCACAATGTCAATTATTTCAGACATACAGCAGGAAAATGTATACAAACAAACAGCTTCAGTATGATATGTATGCAAACAGAACTCAATTTTAGGGCTCCAGCATCACTACCAGTACATAGTAAGGTAAATGAGCTAATCAAAATTGAACTGACCTCCTTCAGTTGTTAGCTGGAACAGGAAAAGGTCGAATCAATTAAATACAGTTCATACAATTAGGCCTTTTGTTAAGAGCAGAAGAAGACATTATTAATGATATGTAAACAGTTGTGAAAATGGGTCAATAATTAAAGAACACAGATAAAAAAGAAACCTAACTTGAGGCTACCTCAGGCCTAGCATAGGTTGTAGTCCAAAAATGCTGAATCTTACTTTTCTTATATTGTAACTCAATAGTCATCCACCTTCCTTCTCTTTAAAGGCCCTTGTCTATCAAACTCCTCACCTCGGGATTGTAAAGGAAGTTTCTGTCAAATACCAAAATAAACATTTTTTAGTTTTTTCATTAATCTTGAGTTTTGTAATATTTGTTTCTTGAATTCATGCTTTTTTGATCACCAGAATTGTATAAAAATCTTCATCCAGCTTACGGGTACATACATTCTCTCCTCTGATGATTACAGGTCAAACAAAAGATGCTGTACGCTGCCACCCGTGCCACAGTGAAGAAAGAGTTCGGTGGTGGCCACGTGAAGTATGAGTTGTTCGGCACGACAGAGGTCAAAACCATTTCCAACCATTACACCTCACTAATGCAAACTCTCCATTCTGCCGTGATGACGTGTTTCAGTGGTGTTTGTCTCGTGCTTCCTGTAAAGGGCCTCTTGTTTTGCTTGCAACACTAGGAGGACATCTGTTTGCTGGGCTACCAGCGTCATGTGTCGTCCTGCTCAGCTCCTGCCCCACTCACATTAGCTGAACAAGAGCTCCAAAGGATCAAAATCTCTGAGGTGAGAGGTCAACATGCCCTCAGCACTGCTGTCGTCATCGCACATAGCTTTGCATATGAGCCAGATCCTTTTTTAAACACGTGCCGAGGTCTTCTTGTGTCTTTCATTTAACTTGTGGTATTGGAAGTCTAACTTTTTTTTTTTGTAATTGCTTTTTCAGGGCCGGGTTAAACAGGTATGTTAATAAATTATTACTGTGTGTATTCAGTATTAATACAGATTTAGGAGGTAACACAGAGCAAATCCTCCATCTGTTGGCTGTAATAAGTGATACATTTTCAGATACATTACAGTATAGAACATTTTTTGGATTTTCTGTTGGAGGTTTGAAAAGACAGATAATGAGTGCATGTCTGCTTGCTGCCCCCTGCAGGTGAAGGCAGAGATCAGTGTGGAGAGTAAACACCAGACACTTCAGGGCCTTGCTTTTCCCCTGCAGGAGACGGCCAAAAGAGCTCTTCAGCAACTTGCCCAAAAACGCATCAACTATATACAACTGGTGAGCCTAACGAGCTGATATAATTAGAATAAGGTTACTCAAAGATGCTACAAGAGGCTTTGTTCCAGTCTTAGGCTCTTGGGTTTACTTAAAAACCAGCATCAGGAGCACTGTGTTTATTCTATCTTGGATGGCTCCTTGTATGGGTAAAGAAATTGCCTCAATAAAAGCAAATCTACAAAATCAATCAATGGAACACTGTAGGGTGTGTGCCAAATTAAAATGCCAGCATCAGAAGCAGTTTGGTGTCAGGAGTGTTTATATAAAAGAGAAATGTAGCACTAATGTTCTGTATAACTTTAAGTAGAATTTTATCTTTTTACTTCAATAGGGTGTATCCACCATGCCATATCTGTGCATGTAAAGGGTGCATATAGTCTTTATTATATCTTTATTTTTTAGTCTTATTGTACTTTTGTATTTCTTGTCTTGCTTCTTCCATGTCTCACTTGTGTCTAGCTGCTGTAACATGTACATTTCCCCGGTGCAGGATCATTAACGTTTATCTTATTCTAATTCATTCATTTATTTGTTGTGTTTCAGAGGCTGGATGTAGAGAAGGAGACAATTGAGCTGGTCCACGCTAATCCAACAGAAACTCGAGACTTGCCCCGCAGAGTTCCCAAAGACACTCCCAGATACCACTTCTTCCTTTACAAACACTCCCACGAAGGAGACTACCTGGAATCTGTCGGTATGATACTGATCCTCGAAGTGTGATAATCCTCCTGAGAGCTCTGAGCAACTGGACTACAGACACATTAAGAGATAACTTCAGATTAGCTGCGTAACTGGTCCCCAACTGTTTATACACAATAACTTCTAAATATTAAGCAACACTTACCTGTGACTTGTAATTCAAAATGACTGAATTGTGCACGGGGAGTGTGAGCAGGTTAATCAATATTGTTTTTTCTTCCCTCGTTGATTCTTTTAAAGAATTTGAAGGCCTGAAGAGGTGAAATTATGAAGTATTAGTTATTACTTATAGATAAGTCAGAAAAAAATAACATTATGTATCAGAAATCTTTCTTGCTTTATTTTACGCCTTTATTCTTGTTACCTTTTAAATATATATTCATCATTCTTCCCTACAGTGTTCATATACTCCATGCCAGGATACAGCTGCAGCATCAAGGAGCGAATGCTGTATTCCAGCTGCAAGAGTCGACTACTGGAGGAAGTGGAGAAAGATTACCATTTGGAAATCGCTAAAAAGGTAACAGATGGGCAGATGGGGGGATGGTGGGATGGAATATTAGATAACTCAGCTTCATACAGGGCCGTAGCTGCTACTGAGGACACTGAACGTCACGTGTCTTTTTTATTAACCTTTATAGTAATTTGCATAAAGGGTTCAGTGTTTATTTTCTGGAATCTTTCATATTCCCGACAGTCTGGAGAGGCTTTGACACAGAATTCAAGCATATGATTTACAGAAACTATAACTGAACTGTTAATGGTAGTTGAAAAAATGTGGGGGTTGCATTGAGCTGACTTGGTCTCAATGCAACCCTGGTGAAACTTACGCAACCTCAAGCTGACTAATAAATGCCAAAGTTATTTATGTCAGTTCTCTTTAATGGATTTCAGGGGAATAGTCAGAGCACATTTTGTCCACCTGTGTGATTGTTTTCTTCTTCTTCTTTTTTTCATTTGCATCTATGTGCAGTTGGAGATTGACGACGGAGATGAACTGACGGAAGATTTTCTGTACGATGAGGTCCACCCCAAACAGCACGCCCACAAACAGGCCTTTGCTAAGCCCCGGGGCCCTGCAGGGAAAAGGGGACACAAGCGCCTTATCAAGGGGACGGGAGGGGCCGTACAGGACAGCTAGAGGTGGACAAAAATTCTCCTACAGTTGCGTCTGCAGTTTCTGGCCTTCCTCCCCATTTCTCCAGACCCACCGTCACCTCATTAGGCCCAGAGGAACGAGCACAGTGAGGCATTTCCTCTGCTCCTGAAACACTTGTGATATATAACAAATGTGTTGATAAATGATCTTCAATCTGTCTCTCTTGGTGAGTTTTTGGCAGTGTTTCACAGACAAATCAGACAATTAAACATAAAGGCATTCAGAAAGGAATCGGGCTGAAGCACAGACAGATGGCCTTGTTATTGTTATAAAGACAATCTGTTCTTCCATTGTATAAAATAAATCTGCAGTTTACAATACAATAGACCAGTACTGAACTGTAAATTCATAGTCAAAGGTCACATCTAGCCTCCAGTACAAGTTTTGTATCAACAATGTTTGTAAGAAAGAAAGAAAAAAAAACAATATCAAAGAAAATTCCAAATAAAATTTTGTTTATACTGTGGAATAGATCTCCTGGGTACATTTTCATTCAGCATGCAGCGTTGGATCCATATGGAGATGTTCTTATACGTCCCACATGTTTAGGTCGCTGACATAAACAAGGGGTAATTAAATCACCCCTTAAAGTGGCATTAAACTAGACCAACAGCATTCATTCATCTACCCCAGTCAACAGTATCAACAAGGATCTCCTGCAGTAAATTTCCAGCATTTTAAATGCTGCACTGTTTTAAATTAGCTCCACAAAACTCCATAAAAATCAATTCAGCTGGAGATCTGGCCTGCGTATTCTGATTATGCCATACAAATCTGCAACCATGGCAGTTCTTGGTTTTAAGATTGATTTCCGTAACTGCTATCTGCTCTTCTAAGACAGAGCAACTGGAATCGGTTTCAAGCTTCTGCAAGTTTCCTCAGCCGGAGGATCGGCCTGCGTGGATACTGTGAACTTTCTCTCTTTGTAATTCTCGTCTGCTGTGTCTTCCACATGCCTTCGCAAAGCACATGTCCCACAACAAACTGGATTACAAACTTAAGGTTGTTTTTAAGACTAGTGCTGATTATCGTGAGTCATACATTGCACTGGATGTTTGCTCCTTTTTAGTCTGTTTGCTGTGTCTGTCTTGTTTGTCCAAGAAAATGTGTGCTCATTAGCTGATTGCTGATTTTTTATTTATTTTATGGTGGATGTTAATAGGTTGTAATTGAGCAGAACAAAGAGTCTATAGTCCCTTGAGCCAAGGTTAACAGGCCCCATTTGCCAAAAATAAACAATTTACAGCTGAGACAAATTAAAATATAAAATCGTTAGTTTGACAGGTATTTGGTCATGAAGCAAATTAAAACTAGAGGATCTTGGATATATAGTTTGGGAACCATGATTATCTTTACAAAATGTTGCACTAATTAATCAAGTAAATGTCACGAAACATTGGTGATGATGCTAGAAGCTAAGAGATTACCAAATGTACTACAATTCATGGTAATAGAAATGAAACCAAATTCCATATCAGTCCAGCGATTGTTGAGACATTTGACTCAAAGTTGCAAATGTCAATCTTGTGGTGGCGCTAGAGAGCAGTTGTTAAGATATTTGATCCTGGATTGAAGAATGGTTAGCACGCTTGTCTCAGAAAGAAGGTCCTGGGTTAGAACCCCAGCTAGCACCAGGGCCTTTCTGTGGGGAGTATGCTTGTTCTCTAGGAGCTCCAGTTACACCCGCTGCTCAACAAAATAGAAATAAAGTTTATTCTCCAAAGTACCCTTGAGCAAGGCACTGGCTTTGAGGTGTAGTTGGTCCCCAGTACCCTAACACTGAGGATGGGTTGAATGCAGAGAATGATTTCCCCCACGGGATCAATAAAGGATAAGACACACGCATGGTTAAAAAAAATGTTGCATTTTAAATTTTATACCCTTCAGCTAAACACCACATTCATCTGCAAAAAAATCCCACAAAACTAGAAACACCAAATCAACTAATCACCTGATTGAAATCAATAAACAATTCCTAAATTTCTGCAGGCCTGTTCTTTGTGAACAAACCTCTGCACATGAACAAGGTTTCCTCTCCAAATGCACCACTGACAAATTTATGTGACTGATTCCAAGCATTCAAAGTTTTTCTCAGAATCTTCTTCAAATGCCTTTTTCTTTCCCACAATGGACGAGAACAACAGTTATTCAATGTGTCCCAGACATCACCCGAATTCTCAGTAAGCTTTCAGTGTGTAGCCTGTTCACACAGGAAAAGCTCGTTTATTTGACGTACTGGTGAGCAGATATGTGGTTGGTGTTGATTTGTGTAGTGGTTGCTGACAAGCGTAATTGTGCAGTAATGTAATGTACAGTGGAAATGAATCAGTCACAGCTGGAAGTGGAAGGGTGGAGAGACAACTTTGGGAAGATGTTGGAAAACAAAATATGAAATATGAAATCTTTCCGAGAATAATTTATTTCAAAGGCAGCATTGTTCCAAAGTTGATGCTTGATAAATGTTCTAGTGCAGCTGACGCACAGCAAACATGTGCCAAAGAATGGCAGTGATGTATTCATATGCCCACAAAACAGACAACTGTTGGTTAATTATAGTAGAAATATAACACTGAGATTTACCTGCTTTACCACTGCATAGACCCACTGCATGGCCGAGTAGGCAGCAGGTCTACAGAGACACTCTGTGCAAAGCCCCCATAGTTCCTAACAGCATTTCTGTGTTGAAACACAACATGTGTAGCCATCTGGCCTCACGTGGCATGATGAGAAAGCAGACAGCAACTTCGTAATCTTATTACCAAGACTGAAAAAAGCACAATCACCAGAATTTACTGGAGTGTTTAGAGTACTAGGGGACAAATGAGAATAAAAGGTTTTGTGTGATGATTTGCACTTTTCATAAAATGAACGTATGACGACAATCAGTTAATCTCATGACTGCCTGTGTCGGTACAGTTTAATACATTAATGATGCAAATACAAGAGTTGGCTGGATTTCATACTTTGAAAATATTGAATAGGACACTTGGGTTGAATATATGTGTTTTATAATAAAACCAAACATTTGAGCACAAGACTTTCATCAGGGAAAAAAATTTAATGTAAGGGGGTCTAAGGAAGCATGAAAGTGTGCATTGAAAATGTAGTCTGCAGAGCTAAAAATAAGTAGTCATGATTTAGAGAAAATTAAGACATTTTGAAGGAAAAATTACAAAATAATTCTTGTTCCAGCTTCTCAAATGTGTATATCTGCAGTTTTATTTAGTCTTTTATGTGGTGAATAAGCTTGGGTTTTATACTATTGATCATTCAAAACAAGACATTTCATGATGCCAGTTTGGGTTCTGAGAACATGCCATGTGCATTTTTCTTTTGCTATTTGTTGGACTTTCTAGAAACTGAAAAATGAGTCCATGAATTAAGAAAATAAATGCTCAACAACCACAGTTTGCATCAAAATGTGCAGAGGCCCTATTTCCCTTTATTGCAAATGTCTGTCTCTCTAGCTCTGTGTTGTGAGTAAAATAACCTTTACAAAAGCTGTCACATAAAAATATGAAATTATACTCAGCTGTCATAAACAATTGACCTCAACTGGATTATAGACCTTGGGAGGTGCACGCTCCTTTTTTATCTTAAAATTCTTAGTAAACTTCCATTTAAATTCTCCCCAGACACCAAACTAGCTCGTCCAGATGGATAATCTTCAATGTCTGTCTGGTGAAACAGTCTGATCACATTATGATCCCCAGGAATGGTATAAATTCCAGACAATTTGGTAAGGCCGCATAAGGCAAACATCTCATTTACATAATGTTTTATGAGGAATGTCATTTCTTTAAGCATAACTTCTTCTGTGTCTGTCAAGTCCTGTTTACTGTGCTACATGTGATTGCTGTAAACACCCTGCCTGTGCTGCTGGCTTCTTTTACAACACACATTATCCTATTTCTGGATACGGCATAAACAATAAATTATAATTTCACTGCAATAATTGTGATGTTCTTTTTTCTTCCTGAGCCAGAAAACATATTTGTCCAACCGCATCCAGCAGGGATAGATAAAGTCCACGAGACTTCTTAGAAAAAAGCTCATTTCAGGATTTCTTGGAAAAAGTTGAGATTCAGCTTGGGATCAGCAGGCTCTCCTGAATATGGCTATGATTATGATGCAGCATATTTTAGATATTGCTTTGTTTCCAATCTGCCACATGTGTGTGAGAAATGGCTCCGGCTGTTGTTGGAAGAAATATTTTTGAAACCTTTTGGCCAGAACTGGATGTGCCTCAGATTTATAACAATATCCAGCATCAGTATCTTTCCTCGGTAAGCCTTATTTGGCCTGATTCTGGTAAATAAAGTAAGATATCACTGTCTATCTGCAGGAGGGTGAAAGAAGCAGCCCGGGGCAGGGATCTCCTAGATAGATTCCCTAGAAAACAAATGTCCAGAGAGACTAAATAAGCAGAAATACAACTTTCAGTAATAAACATTCCCAACACTAGACCCAACTATTACAAACACGTGCTGTAACAAATGAGCCATAATCCACTGTAGAACATAAAACAGAGGCTTAGAAAGTGGCACAAAGTGTGAGCATAATGACACTTTTCTCTAACCTAACCTATTTTTTTTGGTTTATTGTTGCCAAAACAAGTTGTTTTCTCGAGCTTAATTACTCCAAACCTCTGAGAAAACCTCTCGCCGTGTTTTTCCACCAGGATCGAGGGAAATCTATATTACTGGAAATAGCCTGTGTGCATTCCTATTATCTTTAATGTCGAGGCGGTGAATTCCCAGAATGAAGGCTCTGTCAGGGCCGCCCGGCGGGGCGGAGTCAAGCCCTGCAATTATTCCTGGAAAGCGGATAGGCAGAAGCTGCCGCGCGGTTCCTGGGAGCGAGCGCCGGTTCAGCGAAGGCAGCAGCCGCGGGGTGAGAGAGAGGGGGAGACAGAGGGGGAGACACGCACCGCCAAAACCCCCAAAAATGTCCGGGCTCGTTGCGGTTATCCCGAGAAT
>OMNN01000391.1:17147-29684 GCA_900302755.1 Chromis chromis | reverse complement strand
ATCTTTTATTTTTGTATTTTTTTTTATTTAGAAAATACAGGCAGAAACCACTCCTTCCTTTAACCCTGTCTTGTTATCCTATCCACATTTTGTCTCCTGCATATACTACATTCTCTTAAGCTATAAGTCACCAGCCTACCTTTCTGTGTTGCAGCTGACGCACAGATCTGTGCAGGTTTGTCACTTTAAGAAGCCGGGTTGCTCGTGCTGGAGCCCACAGTTTCCTCACACAGCGGACATAGCAGAGACACATCATACTGGCTGGACCGTTGGTGATATTGTGAACATTAGTGAAAATTTATATAACCAGAGGAGAAATGGTCGTCACAAAAAGTGGCAGCATTCAAAAGATAGTTAACAATTGCAGCACATAATGGGATACGCATTATGCACTGTTTGTCATATATGTTAAAAGCATGCATGCAGTGAAAGTCCATAGGTTAAAGTGCTGTGAGTAAATGATTAACATGCCATTTGTGGGTCAACTAAACTATCCCAAGCAAACCCAGGGGTGCTCAGAGGGAAAGTGTGTCAAAAATATTCAATATTGTGGAATACTTCATGGAAGTTAGTGCAGCTCTCACCTTTTCACCTGGAAGCTGTTTCCTGATTCTTGACCAGATACTGGCTTTTAAGAGAAAGGGGGCAGAGACAGACATATAGCTGGTCTTGAATACATCCTACCTCCCATTTTCTCTAGGTGAAGATTAATCAGATTAAAGTTTAGACACTGATCTAACAGCAGCCCAGTGGGCGTCTACTCCCTCTGGCATTACGAGGAGAGAAAAGGCAGAATTCATTGAGCACAGCGACCGGGCAGGCGGAGGCTCCAGGATGGTAACTGGTGCACAAAACTGAGCAGTAGGACAGCGATCAAAGGTCATTAAGTACTCCACCGTCCACAAAGAGACAGTACATGAAGCTGATTATATTTGGTTCACTCATTTCTTCCAGTCGGTTCTCCTCATCTTGTTAGCTGCATCACGTTTCCCCTGAATTCACTGGGAATTTCAGATTTGGTTGAATGAGACTAATTACCCCGAAGGGAGAGTTAAGCAACTCTAGCAGAAAATAATAATTGAGGGAGCAGCATATCTTAAAAGAAGGAGAAATGAGTGTGTGCAAACTGGCATGGAAAGTTGTGAGCAAATGTCTACAAAAAGCAACAACATAGTGAGTAAAACACATAAGATAATGTGATATCTGTACATTATGAAAAGCTGGATGAATAACAATATGATAATCACATGCAATGATAAAACAGAATAATTAGAAATGATGCATGCAGATTAGAAAAATGTGCACAAATTCACATTATCGTATTCCACAAGATGCTATAGCTGCTCACAGAGTCCCTCAACCTCAGGAAAGAAAATATGCTTAATTTAATAGCATTTTGTAAAACTGCAGCTACAAAGTGCTTAACAGAGGAGGAGAAAGGAGATGTTCTGCAGAAACCACAACATACAAAGTTCTGACATCAAGAAAAGGAAACCGATGTTTTGAAAAATTGTTGAAATTTCATGGGATTCTCTTCTAAACCACTTGTGGTTATGCTCAATGTGTCACCTGCAGAGTGTAGCTGGGATGAGCTTTTAAGAAGTTTCACCATTGCATTATGTATAAAACTCCTTACAGGTGTCGTTGAACATGTGACCACTAGGTGGCGATAAGACATTAAGCTGTGACTGTGAGGCAGGATTAAGAACTGCTTCACTGCTGAGACTCTGCTCAGGCTGAAGGTTGAAGTTGTCTGTTTGCAACAACACGTGAAAAACTGGGAATCTACAGACATCAGCAACGTGTACAGTAGTCTGCAACCTTTTGGGGCATTTGATCTACTTCATGCGATTCCTTAAAATGAAGAATTATGTGCAGGTTATAGGTCTGATGCAGACATCGGACTGAGTTTTAGTTCATTTACTGTCCACTGCAAGGACTTTTACAGGCCTTAAGAGCTAAAAGTAAGTGTGAATGATAGATAAGTTAGAAAAATGAACAAATACAGTTTTATGCAACAGTTTTTTCCCCCTTCAATGTCATGATGGGACTCCCAAATTGGAAATCACACTGTAATAAGTCACAAGAGCATTTTATATGAAGACAGTTTAGAGTCAATCAATCAATCAGACATTGTTTGTATGGCACTTTTCTTACAAATGAAATGTAACACAAAGTGCTTTAAACAACAGAGGAAGTAAAAAGCAATAAAAGCAATACCTCCATAAGCATTATGTTATAATTGAATAATTGAATTGCTTTATTTAACACACTAACAGTGTATTTGTACTGTGAGAGTTAAAACATTTAATTCATGTTTAAATGTGTGTAAATATTTGGTCACAGTAACTCTTTATGAAACGTGGAGGGTTAAATGTCCCAT
Organism: Chromis chromis; assembly: GCA_900302755.1. NCBI lineage: Eukaryota > Metazoa > Chordata > Actinopteri > Pomacentridae > Chromis > Chromis chromis. The sequence goes on along the minus strand of OMNN01000391.1, from coordinate 27,301 downwards.
TCTTTAAATTACATTTTGAATTTGTCTACAATTTGTTTGTTGCCTCTTTGTTATTTCTCTAATTTTGGGACCCTTTTATCTAAAATACCTTAATAAGTGTTGGAACTGTGAAATATTTGCGGGGCCCCTCACTTTAACACACATAGAAGCTGGAATCGTTGCTATTCTGCAACTTTATTGATCAAGAGTAAGTTCTTGAGATGCATTTTTACTTTAATCATGTGCACTCTAAAACATAAGTCCTAAAAGGAAAGCAACAGTTTGCATTGATGTTTTTGAGTTATGGCAACAAATTAAATCAAATCCAACCAACAAACTACATTGAATTGGGGCAATTAGCTTTTCCTTAACATTAAAAGTTATTTTTAATTACCAGCCTTCACTGTATGAAAATGTCCAGGGGTGTTAAGATAGGGGAGGGGACTTGAAATCTTGATCTCAAGGTGAAGAAAAAGTTTTCTAACCAATTTTATTAAGTTACCTCAACTTGAGTTTAGTTTAAAAACAATGAACACAGAAATGTGAGTTGCAGTTATTAAGTTGATAAAAAAAACCTTATTGTCTCAACCCGACCAATCAAAACAATATCTGCAACTTAAAAGATTTATCTAAATCAGTAAATTAGATTTGATATATTGCAATCATGCATTTAATTAAGTGACTTTTGAGAGAGTTGAGAGATTCTGTATCGTCACACTCTGCCTCTTTTACCTGCTGCTGCGCCCTCCACCAGATTTGGTGCACAGAAGGTTGAGGAGTTTGCTTTGATGCGATTGTCTTCTTGTGTGTGCTTGCATCGGAACGTTAGAGGACCATGTGTGCAGGACAGCTGCAGATCAGCAGTAGCTGCTTTCCTCTGTTGCATAACCTCTCCACTTAAACTTAAAGTGTCTGCTCCTCCTCTCATCCCTTTGTCATTCCTCTCCTCCTCCTCCTCCTCCTCCTCCCGTCTCCCACTGGACACCATCCCAAATTTAACTGCCACATTAGTTCCCCTCTTCCACTTCACTCGTCCTCTCCTTCACTTTCTGCTCCTCCCATCCAAATCTGCCTCGCCTGATGTCCATGAAGCTGCAACCTTCTCTCTCCCTTTCTGTCTGAACTGGCCAGGAGTCATTCAGGCTTTCATTAAGCCAGTTCAGAACTCCAGCCAAGCTCCACTTCCATCTGCCGCCACATCAGACAGCAGGTGGCCTTTTAGCAAAGTGCTGACTCACATGGTAGATACAACGATTATGTCTCTGCTTCATTACACAGCATTTAGCATCTTGTTGTCAGTGCTCTTCTCTGATCACATGGAAGTATTACCTATATCACACCAGGATGTCAGAGGGCCCGTTTTGTTGTCATCCCTCCTGATGACAGATTTAGTCGTGTTGCATGTCAAGAGTCTCATGCTTGCAGTCAGGTGACGGGTTTTACACAGTTGTCATGGTGAGCGAGTGAAAAAACTCCTTAAGTAAACTCTATAAATGATTGCTGACGTCCTGACTCAGCTTATCTGCACCACAGAGCTCTGATGTCAAGATGTAGTTGCTTTTCATGGCTCCCCCGAGTAGATAAAAATAAACAATGCAGATGACTTTGTGAAGGATTTATATATTTATGCTGAGGTGTTTTATCTGCTGTCTTGTGTTATTTTTCTTGCCGAAGTAAAATGCACTAAAACAGCACAACATAAAAATATTTTTATAGTCTAAGTAGGTAGCAATTTTCTACAGAAAACAATAAAAGTCCTCTGTAAAGAGTCAGAATGTGTCCAGTCAGTGTCCTATTTACCATTAATTAGCACATTCGACAGTTCATGAAATTGCAGCAAGCAACAGTCCAGTCTTTTTCTGTTTAGGTTTTCACACATGTTTTCAAACTTGTGCACAGTATCCTAAGTCTTTTTAAACTTTTATGAAAGTTGCTATAACTTCAGATATTAAACACAACTCCAGACCCTGGTACCAGTATTCAATGCAAATCATTTGTTTTAAAGGAGCAACACAAATGTGTTCCTACATTTAAATCTTACATAATGTATAAAAGTACATTGTCAGACTGCAACAAGTATTATCAGCAAATGCACTTAAAGCTAGGGTGGCTGTGGCTCAGGTGGTAGAGTGGGTTGTCCACTGATCGCAAGGTGAGTGGTTCGATCCCCGGCCCCTCCGCATGCTGAAGTGTCCTTGGGCAAGACACTGAACCTGAAGTTGCTCCCAATGGCAGGCAGGCACCTTGCATGGCAGCTCTGTCGCCAATGGTGTGTGAATGTATGTGTGAATGAGAAACACATTGTAAAGCGCTTTGAGTAACAAAAAGGTACAAAAAGGCGCTATATAAGTGCAGACCATTTTACCATTTACCATTTTAAAGTATCACAAGTTTTTTTTTTTAAAGCCTATGTGTGTGTTATATTATTTTATACCAGTAATTTAGTTATTATGTATGTCTGCAGCTTTTTATTGCTATGGTTGTTTGACAGCTCATTATAACTGCTTTACATACTGTTGAAAAATTTGTTTCTGTAATGCATCATATGTTAAAGTGATCATACAGTATGTTTTGTATGCAAATTCAATATTTTCCTGAGAAATGTAGTTTAGTAGAAGTACAAAGGTGCATGAAATGGAAATACCCAAGTAAAGTGCACATACGTCTAAACCATAGTTTAACAAATGTACTGTTTTGAAGCATGTTGGCATTTATCTTTTCAAACATTTCATACTATTTTCTTCAATTTTCTTTTCTGTTAAAATATTGTATTACATGCATGCCCCTTGGTTCTGAACATGTTTCCAGATCCTGGTATTAATATGTATTTGTTGTTGTTGAATTGTGAGCATAATGAGACCCAAATAATCAAAGTTCAAAATGTAAGTACACATGTAAATCCTATGTAGGAAACACGTGCATGAATGTTTGTGCACGTTTGTTCCTTCTCTTTGCTGACATCTCATGCACAGCTTTTTCTCCTTAAACTGCATGGACACTCTACCTGTTGATCTTGTTAGAGGACACCAGCTGGACACTGTTCTGACCGAAAACTACACAATTGTGACAAGTAGCTTTAACAGTGACTCAGGCTTCCCTAAGTTTTTTTTTAAAAATTTTTATCTCCTGGTCTGTTCTTGGACGGGTTTGAGAGGATTTCTTTGTTGGTGCTGCTGTCTTGCAGAAACACAACAGCAAACCGCACACACACTGACACCTGTGTTGTTCTGATTGCACCAGAGAAGCTCAACATGCATCTCTCACTCTCAGCATGTTCTGGTTGAGAATAAATTCACCTGCTGGGTAATCCAGTCAGGCTGAGCATTAGTGTGCTGTTCATGACGCACAGCGCCAGGCGGTGAAGTCACAGGTCGACTCTGAAGCTGCTCTTGTTTTCTGACTGCTGGAGGATCATCGGCTCCAGTCTGGTATCCACTGAACTTTGTCTACTGATACAGGGGACACCTGTGTAATCATATTTACACATGCAGAACAGCATTTTCCCTCAGAGATTATTAAAGTTATTCTCATTCATTCATTCCTTCTCTTACATCATTGTCACATTCATGAGAGAGTTGGCCGCATGTCTGAAGAAACATGCAGAAAATTTTGAAATTAACCATCTGAGAAGTGAATTAAGCAGCAGCAGAGACATTATGCTGCACTATTATGTGTGAATTTCATCATGGAGCATGTGCAACTTTTTCAGTGTGCATCTATGAATGGCTTTTTCTCAATAAGATCATGATCCTCAGCCGTGGATGACTGCCAGAGATCTTAGCTCACCTTGGAGCTTTAGCCATGCTCCTCGGCAGGTTGAGAGCAGCACAAGGTTGACTCTGGTTAGGTAACAGATAATCAGTGGGAAGAGGCTGTTGGTCCTCCACTGTGCAGCTCAGTGGCTTCTCCATCTAGCACCAGCTACTTAGCCTCATCTGCAAAGCCTCTGTTACCTAATGACAGAGCCCGTGTAGAGCCATGGGCCGGCTGATTTAGAAGTTGGCAGGTACAGTTCAAAGAATCTTTGAGCTGGAGCACGCCGGGCTTCACCGGTGTGTGTGTGTGTGTTAGTGTGTGTATGTGGTGTGCAAAGTTGGGGATTGCTCTTCAGTGGACAGCCAGTCAGATCAATGTTATGCAAACCTATTAGTCAGAGGTTGCAGTTCTGGCTCCACACAGTACTCAGGGACTCTCCCTCAGGGTCAAACTCACTGATGAGCTCTCACCTCTGTTAAGAGTGAATACAATGTTGTCTGCTGGTTAAAGGCCTGCGACAGAGAGCCACAGCTTTATAATGTCAAACAATGCCACAATGCCGGATTACTCACTCTTTAGTGTCGCAGCTGCTTCTGCAATGCAAGCATTAACATTTGGAAATGTTACCCTGAATTTACACCAAAACCAAAATGACTGATGTTTAATTTCTTTAACACTTGACTTATTGATGTTTTGATCAGTTTTTCATAAGTTTGATGCACTGTACGATTTGTAAATGTAGGATTTGTATTTTATTTTCATCTTATTTTGATTGTAATCACAGATCGCACTTTAAAAAAAAACATTGGATGCTTTTGTTTTCTTGAAGTTGGATCTGGAGGTGCTCATTATTTCTAATATGTGTGTGTTTTATTTTCTGCTACAGACTACGTAACTTAACACAGTTGGTGCATGACATGCAACAACAAAAACAGAGTTTTTGCAAAATTGCACAAAAATCTAATTATTTATGGTTGTTGCATGCATTCACTGCTGTGTTTAATAATCACTATCTGTGCAATTAAACATTAGTGTATGGAAATATCCAGGATTATAGAAAGTTTGGTCCTGCATGGACTCTGCTGAGATATAGCTTCTGCATGAATTTCTTTAATTTCCAAAAAATATGGACTTTTTCAATAAAGAGAAGAGCATGATGAAGTTTCAGCTCACAGAAACTAAGCTGATGCATCTGCATGTATGTGCCATTCATGTTTATCATCTGACGTTTATTGCATGCAAAAAGCATTTCTGCATGTAATGGATCATTGTGAACTCTGTCAGTGTGATCAGGATTTTGCTGACTCAAAAGAAGGGAGGGAGTTCTCAGTGTACTTTATAAGGCCATTAAGGATATGCTCCCTGGAACACTGGCTGAATAAGCCCTGTGGCTTTGACTTCCTCTAATCATCTTAAGCAAAGCATGGCTCCTCATGTGCCTGCATGGGAACACCTGTACTGGGCCACAGAAAATGCATGGCGGTTATCATCCTAATCTGTCTTATGGTCATCATGCAATACTCAGAAATAAATAAGCTTATTACATTGTCGCTCCTGCAGAACATATCAGCTGGAGGCAATGGGAGGTAATGCAAAGCGAGCAGTGAGAACTTTTTCATGCAAATGTTTAAAATGAAGTCTTGAGCTCAGTTGTTTATTTTTCCAGAGCTCTAGGATGCAAATATGCCTCATTTGAGAGGAAACAGAACGGCAGGTAAAAACACACAGAAAACATGCAAAACTATACAAAAATATATTTAAACAAGAATATGAGCAGGTATAAGCTGAAGGTACATAGCCTACACAGCAGTGCTGTTTGAGCAGAGCTGCACAAATAGCTAAAAAAAGAATCCCCTTTAGCGTTTTAAATAATTGTTTAAGGGTTTTTTTCCCTTATGATAAAAATAGTTAGATCCCTTAATCCAATAAATTAGTATTACCAGAAATATTCAATGAACTGCATGTGCATGCTCTTAATGACAAACAAATCAGAGATAAAAAAAAAGAGTTAAAACAGATTAAAATCATGTATTTTTAAATCATTTTTAACATTTCTCTACAACTAAAAGAATAGACAAGGGAGAGGATGTGCACCATGAATCTAAAATAAAGCTATGCAAAGACCAGATACTAGAGGAGAAGATACTAGATCTACTAGATGCATCAAACAGAATAATTTACATGAAATAAAGTGGGGAAGCTGTATTCAAAGTTCTTCATGTGCATTAATGTAGCTAGTATAGCCCAGAAAATACTTTTGCTCAATTCTTTCTTCATGCTCCTGAGATATTTACCGAATATTATAGAGTCAAATGCCTGACATTAAGCCGGAGAATGGCACTGCAATTTACCTCACAAGTTTAAAAAAAAAAAAAAGGCTAAAGACATTACAGTGTTATTTTTATGTGGATTTATCAGAATGATTTAAATATTGCACTTAAAGCCCTACAAAATAGAATTGAATACATGCATTAACTTTAAAACCATGCAATGTTATTCTATCAACTGTGCACCTAACAAGAGCAAGACTAAAATGTTAAAACTAATTTACTACACTGCCTACAGAACTACTAACAACCGTGTTTTAATGAATGAACTAAGTCACAAATCCAACAACTTCATTTTTACATACTAATCGCCATCCAGGTGCCGGGTGCTTGTTGCCAGGAGTACGCGGCTCCCTATTGGCCGCCGTCGCACCATGTGACTCTCAGCCCTGACGTCACAGCTCGGTGCTGCGGGGCTAAGGAGACTGAAGCGCAGCAGCTCCGGGAAAAAAGCTGGTGGAGTTTGGACTGAGAGCAACCTGGGAACTCTAGCTGCTGTGTGACTCCTCGCTACCTCTTGAAACTTTTACCTTCCTGCCCGGCGACGCGAGGTTATGGACTACTAACTTTCAACGAAGCCTCTTCCAACAGCAACTTACAAGCGAGGTAAGTTGTCGCTAACGGCCGTCCCTTTTATTCGCAGTTTGTTCGCTTCCTGGTACTTTTTTTTCTTGTGGTTTCCTCGCAGCTCAGGTGAGATGGATTCAAGAAGTGTCCTTACTTTCTTGACACTACCTCCTAGCTTTCCTATTCACCTTAACAACAACACTCATTTACCTGCATAACTTTCCTCTGCGGCGGTGTTACACGAAGCTAGCAGCGGATAAAGCTTTACCTACATTAGTAATCGGATGAAGCTGCTCCTTCTCGCTCCTCAGAGGTGCTCCTCGTTGTCTTTACACTCCTTTTAGATTGAAGCAAGAAGTGAGGGCAGGAAGTGACAAAGGAGTCCTGCAACTGCACAAGGCATGAGAGAGCAGAGTATCTCATTTCAGCAAATACACATCAGTCAGTCAGTGGATTAAAGCAGGCAGAAGAGAGGAGGCAGCTTTATTGAACCAGTTGCTGCTGCTTTACCTTGACAAGTGAGTGGAAATGTTTGTTTTCCTGCACCAAAAAAAAGGTGTATTCTCAGTTTTCTCTTTGATAAGTTGAGCTGTGGTGTAGCTGCTTGATTTGAGATACTCTCCTCCAAAATTCAGAAGACTTACAGGTAATAAAAGAGGTTCTCAGATGTCAGGATAGCTGCATTTACTTGTTCCTAGGAGTGCAACTAACACTTACTTTCATTATCGGATTCCTTTTTGAAACAAATTGCTTATAAAATGTCAGAAAATAGGGAAAGGAGAACTCTCTATGCTGCGACGACAGAGTTCCTACTGAAAATGATTCTTTAAAGCAAGACACAAATGGAACGGATCATTTTTATTATGGCCAAGTCTATTTATTATGATAGATAATAGTAAAAATGTTCATCTGTGAGGTCATTTATCTGACAAATACAAACATAGGTCACTAATATGTGCTCATTTATAAATAAATACTGCCAAATGTTCACTTTTCCGGCTTCTAACGTGAAGATTTATTGCTTCACTCTGTTTAAGAGTATTTAAATAATTAATACAAAATAATATTTGACAACATTAGACCTTGTTGGTTTCAGGTTTCCACCAGACAAACAAGCTAAAGCAGGACTGTGGATTAAAGTCAGCTGCTCCTCAGACTCTCTTGTAGAATCCAGAGACCCTGTGTAAATTTGCCCTTTCTGGATGGTGGCTTGTGGTAATTGAATGCCTTTTGGTTTGATGTGGGATGTAAACAGGAACCTATCATGGCTGAATTTCCTCCGGCGGTCCCGGGGAAATGGCCACAAGGTGATTGGAGAGGGTGGTGGTGTGAAAAAAACACGAACGGACACGGGAATAAACGCCACAGTGTCGAGAGGAGCTGAAGTTCACTGGTCCAGATGAAGCGTTTTAGATGCTGAGAAAACTGCCTCCAACGCACAGAAATCACATCCTGCTGTCTTTCCTCCCTGTGGCTTCCAAAACTTTTGATTTGATTTGAACTCAAGCGTCCAGCGCAGCTTAACAAGAACATTAAAAGACCTGTGGAGGTGGAGGGTGGAGTTGAGATAATAGCCCCCTTGGTGTCAAAAGCATCTCTCCAAACATTTCAAGATGCTGTTCTCTTACAAATGTGTGCTAAATTTGAACAGATGTTCTATTTTTGTTAGCGTGGGTGTCCTGTGGGTTTGTTTTGGGCCAGACTGACCGCATTGGCAAGCGTCGCCTGTAGTTAGGCTTGTCTAGGCAGCAGTCAGTGCTCTTTTGAATCGAATTAGACCTTTTTTAGAGAAAGCAGACGAGCTTGATTGGGTAAAAGCACGGATGAGTGGTACATTAAACTCGGCGAGGAGATGCTGAGATAAAGAATGAGACAGAAGAAGCAGCAGATTCTGGCCTCTCACACAGACAATGTTTTGGATAGAAAGCAGCATTTCTCGCATGCTGTGCAGCAGATATCGCTGGCAGAGAGGGGTGGGAGTTGTTTAGTCATCAGACAGATTGACGTTTCCATCTCTGTTGCCTTTGTCTTTACAACAGGCTGTTTCAGTGAGACACACATTTAGATATTCAGTGCCAAACAAACAGCGCTGTCCTCGTGCAATCAGTAACAATTTGCTGCGAGGGGATGGCGTGTGTGAGAGTTTTTAGTCCAATCCTCTGTCTGTTGCAGCTCTGCCTGCCTTCTTGCAGTTGTTGTCAGTGACACTTCTTTATCTTGTTCTCATTCGCTGCCTCATAATGGCTTCAGCGTCATGATTGTGGTTTTCTGCAGCGCCTTGACGCACAAAGCTCCCCGGCTCTCACAATGGGAGCTCATGTGTGCTGCATTATGATGAAGTTGCTGCCTCAGGTTTCTCAAATGCAGGACGGGTGTTGTTGTTTTTTTATAGTAGTGTTATTTTGGAAAAGGAAGGGAATGGTTTAAGTGTGTCTTAAGCCTGTAATCCATGTAAATCAGGTGTGAAGCTTGCTGGAAACCAAACACGATAGTGCTTTAATGTCCAGATAGACTGTTTGTTGTATTAGTGGTTGAGTTAACTAGACAAATAGTTAAATAGACAAATAGAGGAAGCAATTAAGGTGGCTATGCAGTAAAAGGAAACATTAGAAAGTAAAAGAAGATGTTGTGGCTTTCCTTAGAGCGGAAAGTTAGAGCGTGGTTTGATCTGTGGCCTGAGTTTAACATGAAACTGTTGTGTTGGCGCACAACCAGATAAGGGCTGCAGCTAATGATTGTTTAAATCATTAGGCCTATAAAAAACATGACACAATAGTCCAAGGTGACGTCTTCGAATTTCTTTCCAAATAAAGCAGCAAATGATAAAATGTGAGAAACTGAAGCTGCTCAGTTAGTTGTTGTTGTTTTCTAATTAATAAAGACGATTAGTCAGTGATCCAAACAGTTCCAATCATCAGTTAATCATCTACACTGGATGATGTTTTTGTCACAGCACTGTTGGCATCACACTTTGAATCTTCTTGCAATAAACTCAAGAATTATGACGGTGATTTGGTTACGATTTACAAGCATTACATTTACTGTCATCTCACTTTTGAAACCCTTTAACGAAAGCCTTTTGACTTGTCGTAGTTTTATATTGCTATAATCTGAGCTTTAATGTTCATGTTAGGGGTGGGACTTTAACGCTTTAAGTACGATTAATTAATTACAACAAAAATAGCGCGTAAAAAAAAACGCATTTAATCACACGGAACGTTTAGTGCACAAGTTCCTGGTCCACTCCTAGCGCGTCAGAGCTAGGAGGCTAACAACAACCAACACGCAGGAATCTGATGAGAGCGCATTGCTTGGACTGATGGTTTCATTTTTTTGGGTTGCGACCCAAATTTTTGAAGTTTGCTGTTCCTGTTAACAAATGAAGGTTTATCTGGGTGTAGTCTTGACGCATTTTGATACAGCTTGGGAAAATTTTGGCTTATTTTTTGCTCATTTTGGTGTATTTAGAGACTTTTGCCAAGTTTTGGGCATATTCTGGCCCATTTTGACAGATTCTGAGCACAT
>OMNN01000391.1:1290-17127 GCA_900302755.1 Chromis chromis | reverse complement strand
GTTCTAAGCTTAAATTTGGTCAATTTTACTGAAAGAACTGCATCTGACGTAGTTCAAGGACCATCCGAAAGCTGGAAATCTCACAGTTCTTTCTGTTCATACAGTTTTTTTGCTCTGATAAAAGGACTCATTTTGGAGATTTTTGCAGAAACATGTATATTATGAGGGGTTTTGGGGTTACGAAAGGGCAGGAAATCATAAAGTAAAAACTAGGGGTGGGACTTTAATGCGTTAATTACGATTAATTAATTACAACAAAAATAGCGCGTCAAAAAAAACGCATTTAATCGCACGGAACGTTTAGTGCACAAGTTCCTGGTCCACTCCTAGCGCGTCAGAGCTAGGAGGCTAACAACAACTAACACGCAGGAATCTGATGAGAGCGCATTGCTTGGACTGATGGAGGGCGAGTTTCATTTTTTTGGGTTTGCTGTTCCTGTTAACAAATGAAGGTTTATCTGGGTGTAGTCTTGACGCATTTTGATACAGCTTGGGAAAATTTTGGCTTATTTTTTGCTCATTTTGGTATATTTAGAGACTTTTGCCAAGTTTTGGGCATATTCTGGCCCATTCTGACAGATTCTGAGCACATGTAGGTTTATTTTTGGCACGTTTTAGCATAAATGTCTCCAACAAGCTGGCAGAGCCAAACCTAGAGGTTAATAGTGGGAAACTACAGGTGTCACCACCACTAAATATCCTGCTATTGAAAGCAAACTGTCATAAGAAACACATCCTTTAAAATAAAAGACTTTATACCACTACTTTTTTTGGGGGGGTTCGTGCTTCTGCAACCCTCTAAAAATGGCTTCGCGACCCACTTTTGGGTCCCGACCCACCAGTTGAGAACCACTGGTTTAAATGTATGTATGTGTCTATCATTTGATTCAGTCATATACCAAAAGTCCCACCCCTAGTCCAGATACGATTCTTCTTCGTCAGACTCTGCTCCAGGTTGGACCACCAGCGGTCCAGCTCTGACCTTATACTAAATAACACAGCAGATAAAGTTTCAGTCAGACATTCAAGGAGCCACCAAAGTACGCAACACTGAACAGACGCCGTCACGATACTTGTAACGTGAGCATGCGTGCTCCCAAAATTATGCTGCGGCAGCGTTCGATGGCGACATGTTCTGCTGATCAGACGTGTGTTCGTAAATAGGCGGCGGCCACGAGATGGTTATAGATGATCCAAGACAGATGTAGGTCAGTTTTAGGTCTCGTAAAATTCGAGCCAAAATGGCAAAGTGGGAGAGCGACAAGCCTTTCACTCCTCAGTTCAAGTGCCAAGCTTCGACGTGTGAATTTTACTCAGCTGTTGCGTGTTTTATTTTGTTTGTTAGCTCACTTAACTGTGTGAGAATTTTAAGCTTCACTGCCATTTGGTTTAAGTGAAAACCACTTCGAAGTGGCTTTGATGTGCTCAGTTTCTCACACGAAACCCTAAGTTTGAGGCAAAATAAGTGGTCATGAGTTGAGAGCGTTCGGTATGCAGTCGCTTCTGTCTTTTGGCATTGTACTTAACTGAACTGCTGGTGATGTTTTGACACCGAAGGACGCGCTTGCAAATAAGGGTTTTCAAGGCTCTGCTGTGCTTTCATGGTACATTCTCATGCAGCAAATATCACTCAAGTCATCTGCAACAAAATAAACTCCCAGCGAGGACGAAGTGGGTTTAAAAGAAACTGAAAGGATGTGAAATGAATAACACATCAAGCCTGCCAGCTGCTTGAACCTCAGCCAGTGTCTCCCTCCCGTTTTGGAATATGAGCTACTGCATCCTTTTGGCAAGTCTGCGGCAGAAATAAGACATTTAATTGTTTTTTCAAGCTAAAGCCAATAAAATCTAGAGTTATGATTGTGAAGGCAGTTGTGCAGTCACGTTAACAATGATTTAAGGACCCTCCACCTGGCAGAAGGGAAACTAAAAATGTTTTTCAGCTTTAATGTTCATGTTATATTAAGCATCAAGAAACATACAAGTCTTACTACAGACCAGAAAACAGCACATGCAGGAGTTTTAAACAGTTATATAGCAGCAAATGTGTGTTGCTAGACTGCAGTAATCATTCAACATTGAGCTCTTGCAAACACAGATGGGGCAAAGCAAGATTACTGATGAATTGCTCAATTAAATGGCAAAGAAGAAAGAGAGCATTTGTAGTGTTGCAGTCCTCTAAGTCATGTGTCTGTGTGGTGTAGCCTAAAATCAAAATTCAACTTGGGTTCGAGCCTCCTGTCTAATCTGAAACGGGTAAAGTTGTCATTTCCAATATGTTCTCACAGCTGAGACGAGACATGGTTTTGATCTGTGGGTGAATATCGGATTGCAGGTCCTGCAGGTCTTATAATTGGCTGCCTGTTATGTGGAGAATGGCTCCCCTCAGCTCCGCAGCCTGCTCACAGATGCATCATGTTTCATCATGAATGTGTCATTCATAAACTCACTATCTGTGATCGGGTCTCTTTCAGTCGCTCTGTCGGTCTTCCCTTCAGCCCCCTGCTCTGTTCTTGGATTATGTGCGGGACTCTTGGGTTAAGATTTACCTGCAGGATATAAATGGATACTTGTGTCTGTTACGTAAGTGAGCAACAAGATGTTCTGGGATGAATGCCGTGTGGATTCAAACAGCAGTTCAAAAATACCGTTGTTTATTTTCTGTCGCAGTAAAGGAGTTAATTGAACATCGCTTCAAAATAAAAATAACAAACTTGGGTAATTTACATTTTTAAAAGAAAGCTTAAGACATATCTTTATACGTTAGCCTTTAAACTTACTTAGATGTACAGACTTAGGGGCAGAAGCTGAAGAGGATAGTCAGGGCAGGGCAGGTGAGGCAGTTAGGCCTCCACCTTTAGCACCCTCTATACTTTCTACCCCCTACCCGAACCAGGGTTTGTATCCCCACCCCACTTTTCTTGGTGCAGAGGTAGGTGATGGTAGTGCTGTTTGTCAAGTCTTTCTTGTTAATGTTTTAAGTGTTGTAAGTGTTACCTTGTAATATTGCGGATGTTTCCTTGTTGTAAAGCGCTTTGAGCTGCAATCATGGAAAGAAGGGCGATACAAATAAAGTTATTATTACATTGATTGCTTGAGCTGTCTATCAAAGCTAAATAGTATTTGAGTGCTCACAGAAAGTACTGCCTTTTTTTTTTGCTTACAACTAATTATTTTTTCAGTTTAGCGATTATTCATTTAGTATATAAAGTGTAAAAAGGGACACATTTTTCAAAACCAAATTGACCTTTTGAGAATTTAATGAGTAATTAGGTGCGTTTTTGTTTCTGGAACTTGTCGGGGGGAGGGTTTTGGACATTTTGCTTCTGGAAAAAAGACGTTCCTAATGAGCAGTTGCACCAAATTTATTTTTAAAAGTATTGTTTTGCCCTTAGTACTCAAACGCAGGTATTGTATTGGTAGCACAATTATTACCCAGACATAGGTCCTTGCACTTTTTTGAATATTTTACATTTAATGGAAATTAGAGGTGCATTCATCGTGTTTTTGATTATTGATTAAACATTTTAGTGCTTTTCCCAGCAAAAATGCGACTGGTTGTACCTTATTTAAATGAGTTTTGAAGATTATACACTTGGAACTATTGTCTGTCGTTCTATAGACACTATCTAGTTTTTTTTAGGCGCTGTAGTTTGCTGTCCTTGTTGAATGTGAAGGTGTTTGTCCGCTGAAGATTATGTTGACTTTAAACCTCCAGCTGGTGCCACTGATGATGTGTTGTTGGTTTGGTGGTTTTAGGAGTTAAATCTGTCCCAGCCGGTTGATCCCATGTCCTGACAAAGGTCTCAAACTCTGAACGCTAAACATCCGTGGCGGCGATGGTGTGTGTACTTTAAGTGTTATTAGAAACTGAAAGTGACAGCCTGTTCTGCGCAGGACCACTAATACCCGCCCAAGTTGAGGTCAGAGGCTCTATCTCGGGCCTGTTCTCTCGTCAGAAGGTTAAACTAGTGTTCACGCACTTGTCCTGACCCAATGAGGTGGTCGAAGGAGAACTTGGCTCGACCATGTGATCTGTCCGCCTGTCACAGCGCCGGTTACATAACTGTGCCATCACAGGTCTGCCGGCAGCAGCAGGTAAGAGCCTTAACGGTTAATTGTAGGCAGTGATCTCGCAGAACCAGAAATAGCAGAGATCTTAGGGTGACTGGCTGAAGGAGCGTTCAGGAGAAGTCTGAGCTCTCATCCCATCATTTCAACTTAAAATACAGGCAGATCTTCAGCCAAGAGGAGCTGGACTGTTGTTGTGGCAGAACAGATCTAATTAAACTATAATAATCTGGTACTTTTGGTAGATTTTCACTCCTATGTAGCACATGCATAGAGAAATGTGTGAGTTTTTGCACAGGATTGAACCAAAACCATATATTTAACAGCCAACCTGCTCTAACAACTGAGCTTTAGTTGAATTCAGTTTGATTAATTTAAATCTGAATAACTGAAATATATAGACTGACATGAAAGAGGGAATGTAAGGCTTTACTTTGACCTCCTCAGTTAGCATTTGGGAGCAGTACTTCCATCCATCCATCCATTGTCTTCTTCTTATACACTTCCCTCGCCCCAGACACCTCCTCCAGCTCTTCCAGTGGGACCCCGAGGCCTTCCCAGGCCAGCCGAGAGACATAGTCCCCAGTACATGCAACATTTATTTAATAGGAATTGCTTATGACATACTTTAATGTGATTGGAAGCAAGTAATGATAATAAAATGTTTATTAATGCCCTTGTTTACAACTGTAAGGCTTCCTGTGTCCAGCCATAATTAGAAGCTGGTGTATTAACAGTTAATGGATGATGATATAGTTGTAATAAAGGAGAATATGTCTTTGTAGAGCAATACTTTGCATGGCTAAACACTTTTCAAGGTCCCTAGAACTATATGGGGCGGCTGTGGCTCAGGTGGTAGAGCGGGTTGTCCAATGATCGTAAAGGTTGGCGGTTTGATCCCCGGCCCCTCCACGTGCCAAAGTGTCCTTGGGCAAGACGTACGTTTTGGATAAAAGCGTCTGCTAAATGAAATCGTAATTGTAAATTGTATATTGCAGTGGGTAATAAACATATATAATAGATCAAATATATAAAGTACAAATACTTAGATGGTGCTTATGAATGTTAAGAAAGGGAAACATGCGACAGGAAAACATTTGCTCTAAAAGGTCTGCAGTTAATTCATTTTCCATGGCACATAAACACTTACATTAACAATAAACCTTTAATATTATTTTTGTGTTGGACGTTTATTAAGTAAAAAATGCAACAAACATCATGTGATTCCATCTTTAAAATGTGAGGTTTGCTGCTTTTCTCTGCTCTAAATCATTGTAAGTTTAATTTATTTAGAGCGTTTTCACTATTTCATTACATTTTATAGACTAAACAAACAGTTAATAAGATAATAACATCATTGGATTGATAATGAAAGTAATTTTTACTATACATAAACATATTTGAACTGTCAAATTGCTAATTAATCCAGTAAGCTCTGTCCTGTTGTTGTTTATGTAAAGCCATTAAGAACAACACTAATTAACCTTCCCTCCCTCGTTTAGATTAACGAGGAGAGAAACATTTTAGTCGGCTCAGTTCGTCCATATTAATGCGTGGCTGGAAGGAGGCGGTGTGATGAGGACTGCGGCTAAAAGCAAACAATTGAACAAGCCGTCAGTCTTTGCAGAAAGTGCAATTAATTCCATTGTGACTCAAAGGCGCTTTGTGAAGTAATATGTTTCTTTGGGCCCACTCGCCGAGATAAACAAGAGTGATTGCATGGTCAGTCGTCATGACTACGGCGCCTCAATAATTATGGAAACCCGCCACAATCCATTAAGCAATTAAAATGCAGATGTGGCGGTTCCATTTAGTGCATCAGACAAAAGAAGGAGTTTATGAATGAAATGAAGATGGTGGAAAAATGTTTGGTTCATGAAGCTTGGTTTAAAATAGGAACAAGAAACGCTAGAAAAGGTTGAGAGCATAAACCAAAACTAAAGATTGGTCTAAAAGGAAGTGAGGATTGCGTTTGCTTTTGATTCTTAGTGAAATGTGTTTTTGTCACATTTAAAGATTTATTAGTTTTTGGCTTTTCGCCTTTATTCGATAGGACAGTGGATAGAGTCGGAAACAGGAGAGAGTGTGGAAGGACATGCGGTAAATGCCCGACTCGAACCCGGGACAGCCGCCACGTCTCTGCATGTGGGTCACGCGACATAACCATTAGGCTATCGGGGTGCCCGTTTTTGTCACATTTAAACCTTGGAACAAAGATGTAACTAGAAAAGCACTCGGAGAGAGTTATCTTGCTAACAAACAAACAAACAAACAAACAAACACCGGCAAAAACATAACCTCCGCCTCCTTCATTTGGATGATGTAAAGATGTCTACCTAAGACAGGGATACTCAGCTTTCTTTGCTCAGGGATCAATTTTACAGAATGATTAGATAAAATTAAAACATCAAAGTCCCATTCGTCATCTGTCTTTTGAAATTATTTGTTTTCAAAATGATTGAATAACAACCAAACAACATTATTTATGATTTCACATTTTAATAACTATCAGTGAGGATTTATGTCATGACAAAGTGAATATAACAAATATAGTTTATTGAAATTCAATTAAGCAACCACTTTTAAAACGGATAAAAACACACTAATCTGCTTTCTTTAATCATTCGTACTTCATCACATCTCTCATGTAGCCCTATAAATCAGTACTGCTAGTTTATTTATTTCCTTTAGTTGTATATTATCGTTTTCAGACTGTACAGCAGATCGTGGCGATACAGGTGAAATACAGGAAAAGACAGGTTTAGCTTTTCTTACTCACTCATTTCCTTCTTGTGTAATCTGAAGCAGTGGGCGAGCTGCACCGTGGCTTTCAGGGAGTTTATTTTTTCACTTCTTCATGGTCAGAAATGGCAGATGCAGCATTTATAAAGCACTTGGTTCAGCTTTTACTCATCATTACTCTTCTTGGTAAGAATATAAATAATAAGAGTAAGAAAACAGCAGATAAGTAGCTGCTGCCTGCTTTTAGTAGCACAGATTATAGGTTTGTTCTTTTGTTTTACAGCTCTTGACATTAAGAAGGTTTTTTTTCTACTCTTGGAGTTAAAGTGACTACATTTTTGGATATTGTTCTGCTGCGCTTCAATGCTGATGGCAAGAACAGCCGCCTGCATGCTGGTATCTCTATTAAAGTGAATCAGTGATGAGTCACCCTCATGCATGAATCGTGTATCAATAATAGGCTAATTTTACTCGTGATCTATGGTGATGGAGATGCAGAAAAATAGAAATGCATTGTGAGAATTGAATGCTGCCAGTATTTTAAAGGCCACCGTGAAATGTCTCAGGGGAGATCAATGCCCTCGTAGTTCAGACACTAATGTTAAAGCAACCAGATGTTGCATTGTTATTTATGCCGTGTCCTGCAGCATAAGAGCTTCACATCTGATTGAAATAGTAACAAATTCAGTAGTTAAATTAGTGTGTTCTGACTAATTTTAGTTTTTCAGCCTACCTGATATACAATTACTAATATCTTAACTGACATACTGCAGATTTAATCTTTAAATAGTGGCATTCAGTGCTGTGTGATATCCATTATTCTTCGCAAGGAACAAGCCATTTGAAAATTGTTTAGCTGCCTTCTGAAGGATTATTAGCTGATTAGACCTTTGCTCAGGTTAATGACCTTTTTCACTGCAGACATTTTGACTTCGACTCCAAGCAGTTTTCTGGGCATTATTTGCTCCTGTCACATTTTTATTCACTGTGGGCTCATTTGTCACTGCAATACGAAGCCCCAAACCTCTATGGGAACACACAACCCTGGCTTGAGGTAGAGAGAACTCTACAAAGTTATTATGAAATTTGAAAGCCAAATTTCTTTTATTATTTATTTTACAAAATGAGGAAAAATATGTGGGGGCAGTGGTGGCCTAGTGGGTTCTGAAGCGAACTTGTAACTGGAAATGCAGAGAAGGAATTTTCCCACTGGGACTGGGACAAGCGGTCGCTCTCACTTCCCACCTCAACCTCTTGCCAGTCCGGGGACTTAAACCTGCGACCCACCGGTTACAAGTTCACTTCACAAACCACTAGACCACCACTGCCCATACTCTTAGTGTAAATCATGTAATGCTGTCTTTTTATTTATTTATTTTTCAACAGTAACATGCCCTTCAAACCTGGGCTTGAGAGGCATGTTATCGACGGGCCGTTTCCATTAGGTGACTCATGATGCCATTATAGTGAACCAACATGCACAAAAGCAGAAGGTCTCCTCAGTGGGGATGCAGCCGCGATTAGCCCACCTGTGCTTTTTCCTACTGTGAGTCAAAGTGTTTGCTGTGGAAAAAAAGCCAGTGGACTTAATTTTAGAGCAGATATTTTGACATGTCAGCACAGGAAATGCACAGGTGTGATTAACAACATTCATAAGGATCGCTTCAATCAGTATTATTTCTGCTACAAGTCCAAGATTAACAGGTGCAACTGCAAAATGAAAGGAATCTCAGTAAACCTGCACATACCAGATGAACACCCAGCGTCAGATCAGTATGTACCTTTTAATAGCTTTATGAACAGATACATACAGGTCCCAGCTTCTTAATTAGCCCCCCGTCTGTCGATATGAATTATCCCTCTCAGGTCCAGACTGTTTGCCCCCCGTCTAATTTGAAGGCAGACACATTTCAGGTCTGTATATCAGCGGTTCACATGGGACCCCTGCTGTGTCGCTGTGGATGTGTTGTGCTCCAGGAGTGATGAGTATGTAAACAGGTGTTAATCTCTTTCTCCCGCCGCTCCTGCAGCATTGAAGAGAGCTATCGGTAACAGCAGGGGACTCATTGGAGGTGGCCGCCACATAGCTAGAGCTCATTGTTTACTCTGAGTTAATTAAAGGATTATAGCTGCCTGTTTATGAAGTGCAAGTGAGACTGGAATAAAGGGAGCTGAAGACGGGGTTGTCTTACAAATGGAGACAAAACACAACTAATGAAAGTGTTGATTGTTTAATTCAAACTGGGTGCACTTTCTCACAATTCACAAAGCTAAAGGAATCGGTGACCAGTAGCTGCTTGTGTATTTCTTGTGTGTTTTTGGACTGAAGCAGGAGTTTTAATTAGTCCCAGATTCATTCTAATTAGTCAGATAAGCATATTTTCACTGAGGCGTCACACTTTGCATGGAAGTAAACATAGTGGAAACTCTTTCTCACTCAGCCTTAATCAATTAATAGATCAGCCAAAGGAGCAAATGTTCGACAAATCAAATGGGATGGTTAACTAATTGTACACACATCTGTTAGAAATTTAAGACTGTACCTGTACGAGTGTTACAGGTGGGCTTTCAGGATCCTGGAATATCTTACACAAGGGCTTAGACTAAATTTAGCTACTAGTTTTTGTGAGGTTTCTTTAACTGTTCTAAACTTTTCTATTTGAAGTCATTAAGCAAAGAACAAGAAGACAAAACACTGACTGTCAACAAGGACGTGATGCATGTTTATTTCCATTCCCTAAACCAGCTAATTTTACGGGGATTTACTTTGAACTGACCTGACCTGACTGATTTTATCTGTCATTATCCTTGGCTAAGCTTTTTACAGCGTCCCCTCTTGTCTTTAGCCTGGAGAGCTCAGCAGCAGCTAGCCGCCTGACAGGGGAGGGTGCTAAGCACATTAGCTGCAAGGTTAGATGATGAACTGTGTCCTGCAGGGAATTTAAAAACTCCCAGTTTACTTTCTGCAAATAAGTATTCATTGGATGACTGTCAATTGCATCATGTTGGATATTTCGGTTTTTCAGCTATAATCCCAGGTTGAGACAAAATACTATCAAATACTTACCAAAAGCCAAACCAGGTCAATAAACCATCTTATCTATTATTACAGAGGATGTTGATGTGCGTCGATAAATGAGAGTCAGAGTTCCTGCAGGAAATGGATGCTGCCTCTGCAGAGATGCATGCACAGGCGTAGTGGCATGCATCCAGCAGCAGGTGTGGTTGTGCTTCGGTAGTAGTTCTGCACCATGAAACCATTTGGTGGTCTCGTGCTGCAGGTGCATGGCAGACAGAACTGTGAATGTGCAGGAGACCACACGCTGAACTTATCTGTGTTTGTCTTTTATCTAGTTTACTGGCATATCTTTTATGACGGCGTTTATTTGCATTTCTTGCACAACAACAAACTCAATGAAAAAGATAAGACCATATGATTTATTTGACAGATGAAAAAGAAACTTGTGTGAAATTATGTGGGGGTGTTTTTTTGGCACATTTTCAGGGCTTGGTAACCTTTCTACTAAAGTTTCAATAGCAGCTCTTTGTGTGAGCAACACTGCGACATTAGCAGCTCAAGTAAACATAATGATAGGGTACTCTGACATCCCAAAACTCCCCGAGCAATAGCTCCACTCCACAGCAAGCTGTCAGAAAGAGCTCTGATAAACACTGCCTGCACAGCACCAAACAGTAGTCGCACAAAATCAGCAATTAGCTGCTGAACTTAGAGAAGCCTTTAACAGCTGAAGAACAATTTTAGCCACGTGAATTTTGATCATAGCTGAGACACAAATGGCTTCACAGTTATGCCAAGGAGTGTAGAATGTTTTAGTTTTTCCAGAATCTAGTTAATGCAAATGGTTTATTTTTGGCAAACGTTTTATTGAGACATGTAGAGTAAAGTGGTTTAGATGAAATATCACAATTTAGACTTAGATTTGGATATTTTTTTGCTGACAAAACTGTAGAGATGAATAGTTCAAGGACTATTGGAAGGTTGAAAATCCAATGAGTCTGACATTTGATGATTTAAAACAAAACAAAACATGCCTTTAAACTTGCTGGCAGATTTTGGGGTGGAAAGTATTATAGATCTAAATGTCTGTGAAGGTTCTCAGTCATCCAGGTCATGGTTATCCTTGTAGTTTCAATCGTAGCATCTAGACTTGCTTAAGTTTGTCGAAGACGTTTCTGAAGCCTCTTGGATGAGGTGAAACGTCTTCGACAAACTCAAGCAAGTCCAGATGCTACGATTGAAACTACGAGGATATAGATCTAAATCTACATGGCTACCTTTACAAGTTTTTTACAGTAGGAAAGTGCATTAAGACAGTTGATCATTTCTTTTTTGTCCCCTCTCCTCTGCTTCCCTCTCCCTTTTAGATCAAAAAGGCTCAAGGTCAATTCAGATTATTTTTAACGACCTTTTTCTGTCTCTCTCTGTCTTCTCTTTCCCACTGTCAGCAGTCTAAAGCACCGCTACCCTCACATCAACCACAGCCTCAGTAAAAGCAACAACCATGGGTAAACAGAACAGCAAGCTCCGTCCCGACGTCATGCAGGACCTGATGGAGAACACAGACTTCACCGAGCACGAGATCACCGAGTGGTACAAGGGCTTCTTGCGGGACTGCCCCAGCGGCGCTCTGTCCATGGAGGAGTTCAAGAAGATCTACGCCAACTTCTTCCCTTACGGCGACGCCTCCAAGTTCGCCGAACACGTCTTCCGCACGTTCGACGCCAACGGAGACGGCACTATCGACTTCAGGGAGTTCATCATCGCCCTGAGCGTCACCTCACGTGGTCGTCTGGACCAGAAGCTGAAGTGGGCGTTCAGCATGTACGACCTGGATGGGAACGGATACATTAGCAAGGCAGAGATGCTGGAGATTGTAACGGTGGGTCTGCTGTCTTTGTTTTGCTCACTTCTGTCCTCTGTTCTCTCAACCATGCAGACTTTCTGCTCTTCTAGCTTCACATAGCCCTGAGTTTTTTAGTAGAAATCGCGTGCCATCATGGTATCACCATGTTCCCTGGTCCTAAAACTAGTCCTGCAGTGGAGCAACATTTTGCTCAACCATCCAAGCCAGCTGCTACATCATATATCCATATAGCTTCTGTGTTCTGCACCATTTGACTGCCCACAGCAGGGAAACCAGCCGCTGTGTAATTTTAGAAACCAGCAGTTCCTCACTGGTCCTCAGACGTCTCTGAAAAAGACTCGCCCGCGGTGTATTTCTAGAAGGGAGCGGTCCTCCTTTAATCCTCATATTGACTCAGCACTACATCCAGCAGCTGTGCAGTTTGAGGAAGAGCCGTTCCCCATTGGTACTTTACAGCAAACACAGACTCCTCAGCTTATTGGATAAAAGCTTCAGACTTTTGTCTTATCGTCTCAGACACACACACACACACACACACACACACACACACACACACCACCCAGCAGTCCAGTACACATGTTGTTGCATCACACATCATGCTGCTAAACTGAGCGGAGTGCCAAAGAAAGTGTAATCCCATTCTCCCAATCAGTGTTCCTTATTTATAGTAAAGTGAGCAGGTGTAGAGATACATTAAAAAAACTACACAACATTCCAATACAGGGCTACATCCAATGATTATTTTCAGTATTGATTAATGTATTGATCTTTTTTTTACATGATTTTTAAAAAGTTGTAAAGAAATAAGTTGTTGACATAAAGAGAGAGCCGCAGCAAATCCTTTTAGAAGCTTAAACTAGACAACACTTGAGGCAGTCTTTCCTAAGAAGTTGCTTTAATGATTGATTGATTTGTTTTCTCTCAGTTTTAATCTTCTAATTACCTCCCACATTATTTTTTTTACAGCAGAATGTAGAGTTAGTTAGTTTCGCTTAATTGTACTTTCGGAAATTTTCCTCATGTCGGTGGCAGCTGTCGGATGAATTCAACCACGACAGAAAAGACAATTAGCGACATTTAACAACAAAGTGCTTCACAACAACATCATAAACAATCGTGACAACAACATGTTGCACGAACCTCGTATCACCCCAGATTTGTTTCACAGAGCTATAATGGAGGGGCGGCAACAACTCGTGTTCACTAAAGAATCTCAAATCTTGTTGAGTTTGTTCTTATTATTGACGCACGGTGAAAACACCAAGCAGTAAAGCAGACAGAATATTGAAAATTAACAGTAATAAAGAACCAGTGCATGTAATTGGCACTCTTTCCTAAAGTTGTGATGGATCGAGGAATTACAAATATGAATACACTAACTGAGGGATAATGAAAATAACTGACGCCCTAATCGGTGTCTGTCAGACTTTCACAGCTGCTCTGCTTTTGAGACAGATGTTCTGACAAAGTTTTCATTATTGTGACAAACTTTTCACTTGTTCTGCAGTTAAATTGTCTCACAGAAAGATTGTAGAAATGAACCAAGAAGAATGAAGACAGTCCAGAAGCATAGTGCAGCCGTGTAACTGTCTCTTTTCCCAGATATCAGGCTGACATATTGTCCAGAGCACCAGCGTCTGTTGTCCCATCTCATGTTGTATAGTTAAACTGAAGCAACGATCATATAGGAATAAATGTGCAGTAACACTCATATATGTTTTTGGAAAATGGCTTCTGCTTTAAATTTGTCAGACCTAGGTCTGAACCTGAGGTTCATCATCTATTTAAAAAACCTAAACTACATCTTTTTGATATGAACGCTTCCTGTTTGTTTCTTTACAGTCAAATCAGGCAGCAGAGCTAAAAATACATTAAAGGAATCTTTTATCGCTCCTCCTCCCAACAGAGATGATTTGATTGATAGGTCATGAGGATGTTTCTTGCTCTTTGCAATGCTTTGCAGTTGTGCTTCTGGCTCTAATCAGACTGTACATACACTTTCTGTGGGTGTCTTTATCACTGGTGTCACATGTGGCTCAGTTTTGTAATGTATTAAACTCACTCAAAGTCAAATCAGCATAGAAGAAGTTTAAGGTTTTTCTGTTACTAAGGTGACTTATCTACCTAAACGTATTTTTCCCAGATGCAGTCAGGGATGTAAAAGCCCTAATTATCTAACAAGTGTCCATACTAAGACTTGTATTTCTGTTTCTTTCAGGCCATTTACAAGATGGTTTCCTCAGTGATGAAGATGCCCGAGGATGAGTCCACACCTGAGAAGCGCACAGATAAGATCTTCAGGCAGATGGACACAAATCGAGATGGTGAGACCTTCTTCTTGTCTCTTCTTTTCTTTAGCCCTCTGAACTTCAGGCAGCTTTTTACCAGAATCCTGTATGGAAACGGCACAGTCATGTTTTTTGTGCACTATAACAAAGTTATAATGGCATAGTTTAAATAAGGAAAGAACGAAAGATCAACTTCTTTGCTCATTTCTTTTACACAGATTTAAAACCCGGATTCAACATGTATAATGTTTTTCCAAGTGCCCATTGGTGTTACCACTACTGGAAAAAACATGGTGGCTTTACATTCTATAGATATTTCACTACTTACATTTTAATTTGTTTCCATCCTTATCTTCAATCTGCTATGATTAAACACAACCTGCAGTTTATCAAAACAATTTTTGTCACATTACTGTTGGTCACATTTGGGCCGTAATGGCTTTTTGGTGCAGGATTTTAGTTTTTTTTACAGCCTCTGGTTGCTGCAAAGGGTTTATTTTTGGCAAATTTAAACACAGATTTGGTTGTTTCCCCCAACAAAAGTCACACATGGTTAGTTCAAGGACCGTCGGAAAGTAATCCAACAATTTCTTTGGGTTTTGGGATCCAGAGGGTTGCTAAAGGGTTTTTTAAAATCTCCTTGTTCATTACACACAGAATTATTTGATATTACTCTGCTGCTGCCGTTCTCAGTCTCTCCGGCTAAACTGGCTAAAACACTGAAATAGCAGATAAAACCCACTCTGAAGGACACTTAGCATATTTTACTTCATTAATTAGCTGAAAAAATGTTACTATGCAAATTGTATTATAACTTTTCTGCAACAAATGAACAACATATGAACTCATTACACTCTCATCTCTGTCTCTCAGGTAAACTGTCCCTGGAGGAGTTTGTGGAAGGAGCAAAGAACGACCCCTCCATCGTCCGGCTGCTTCAGTGTGATCCCAGCAGTGCTGGACAGTAGAAAACTGGACTTTTCCACACTTGATCAATTCAACACATTTTCAAAATCTCTCCCTTCTGACCCACCTGGGATTTTTTGACATGTGATATCTTGAGCTATAAAGGTGCATGAACAAACACGCAGACACACATAGAGAACATGCAGCTGTACATACGACAAATACTGAAGCATATATTAGCCTTTAGACGTCCACACACTGTTCATGCGCCTCTATGCCTGGTCAAAAGCTCCAAACATGGGTCTCCTATACGGTACGAATATAAGTCAATGGACTGGCATCCCATCAAAGACTTGTTAAACACCGAATCTAAGCAAGGATAATCCAGCACATTCATGTGGTACGTTGAGCTGAATCCAAGTTCGCGCTTTGTTTTTATTCCTTTTATTTGTTACTTTTAAAAGCACAATTCCCAATCTAAAGGGAATCCTGCTCGTTTTGTTCTGTGTGACTGACTTGGGTTGTTTCGCGACGACGCACAGATTTTTACTAAGTATTGAAATCTAACTCCATGTTAACACTGGAAGAAATGAAGTATATGAATCTGGGACTACAAGTGTTTTCAGCTGCAGTATGGCTACGTAGACGGAAGATCTGGGAATTGTAGTTTTTAACCATGAACGAATTTTAGAAGGGATGAAAGAAGTTTTTTGTTTTTTTAAAATGTATATTTTGGAGGAATGTTACAACAAACCAAAACTGACTCAGATTTGTAAATGAAGGGGAATATTTTGACTACAGATTGCAACCATCTGTACTTTTGAAAGTGACTTTTTATGCCAAGTTCAACACACACACACACACACACACACACACACACACACACACACACACACACACACACACACACACACACACACACACACACACACAGACACACACAG
>OMNN01000382.1:0-12940 GCA_900302755.1 Chromis chromis | reverse complement strand
CTGGATCCTTTGGGTACTCTGGCTTGTGCAGTGGGGCCTCTGTCAGTCAAACTTGTTCCACTGCATCCTGTTGATGCCTGATCAGAATGGGGTCTAGGAAGTTTGGAGGTCAAATCAACATCTTGGGCCATTGTCATGTTCCTCAAGATGTTCCTGATTGTTTGATGTTTTTGCCATGTGGTGGGGTGCATTTTCCCGCAGGGGCAGGCCAGTAACATTTGGGATTTCCATTTGCATGAGGGAGTGTGCTTGTTCTGGGACAATGTTTATTTGGGTGTCTATGTCTCATCAACACAGATGGCAAAATCCAAGGTTTTCCAGCAGAACACTACATAGTACCAATATGATCAATGTTATTCACTTCACCTGTCAGTTGTCATAATGTTGTGGCTGATCAGTGTATATACTAATTTTGTATGGAATCATGTATCTGAAGATAGTGCTAAATGAAGAACTGTGGTGGGAACAAGATACAGGTCTTGACTTGATTTACTATGCATGATTTCACTAGATTTACAAATCTGAATAATTTAACAAATGCTTGGTACTGGATGCGGACATTCGTCTTACTTCATCTAGGGGTAGGCAAACTTGCCAAACAACCATATCATGATCTTTTGGGGCACAATAATGATCCCCTGACTGAATCCCAACTTTCATCACAGATTTCATTGAACTCATGTGACTACTTGATTAGTTGTACATACAACTGCTAGGATACTATCACTTCCACTCAAGGGTAAAGGCCCAACGCAGTAGTCATTCATCTCTGCCACTGTGATTTAGGATGTATACAAGATGCTGTGGTCTGTTTACAAAATAACGCCCAAGATGCGCGACATGCATCCAATTAACATCGTCCTACTTGTGTCCCAACCAGTCACTTTTTCACTTCATTCATATGAAGTAGGAAAGTATAGCCAGTGCTGTTTTTGTTTTTTTTCAATGTGCCATATGTAAGTATTTTATTCTGAAAGTTAAGTCGCAGCTAACTGACTAGTCCTAGCCTGTCCCATCATGTGTTTCTCTGCAGGCGGGTCACGTCACTGTTGTGGCAATCTTTAATGGCATCTTTCTCTTGGACTGCAGCTGACGAAAGTAGTCAACTGTCTTATTATGGCCAGAGTTTATGGCGTCCTTGCTCTGCTTTGCAGCCTTGGTGAGCTTGGTCCAGTGGTACATGGACCAATTCTGTCACCAGCTGCAGTCCAAGATGATAATTTGAAGTCTGTCTTCAGGAGCAGAGACTCACTAGAGATGACTAGAGATGGACATACTGGGGCTAGGTGATTACCAGCACCTAGAATAAAAATAAAATACTTTTATCTAGGACCTTTAATCGCATGATCTGCACAATTTGCCCAACCAAACTGGAACCTGAGGTTTTGACATGAAATGACATCTTAACTGACCTACACGCACCTGATTTACTGTTTCACTTGATTTAAAACATGAAATTACACATTCATTATTTTTAATAATTTAGTTGACATTTGCTTAAAATCCAGACAAACTGAGGCAAATACATATTTTTTGTTGTTGGTATTAGCATTACTGACGCTGATGCTATTTTTATTTACAGGTTGTTCATGCATGGATGTGCTTGTGGCCAGTAAAATTGATGCACTAAATGGAACAACTGTCAAAATCCCCTGCACATTCACTTCCTGCTACAAGATGGACGCCACCAAGTTTGTCATGAATTGGACCTACCAAGAATCATTCAACGATACAGAGGAGATGGTAAAATGGCTAGTCTTTACACGCCTAATAGCTTTACATCTTAAAATTATAAGCCAGTTTTAAATACTCGCTCTCTCTCTATAGTTTATGGCATACTATAGGAAAAAAGGAATGGTGCCTCTGCGCTCAGACCGGTTTGGAGAGAGGGTCATGTTTGCTGGGAACCTGGACAAGAACGACCTGTCAATCACCCTATCAGATGTTCAGTTGGAGGATGAGGGGATTTACAACTGCTATGTGAGAAACCCTCCAGACCGCATCCAGGGACACGGTGTCATACAGCTCAATGTTGTCACAGAACGTAAGATACTAACGCTTCCTTCCTTCTGCAGATACATAACTATTAGCTGTCTGTTTTCTTAAAGATACGTACACTCCCTGGTTTTCTCCTGATTACATCCCTATATTCCAGGAACTCAGGAACTGTATTTTTAAGAAAGAATTCTTCTGTTATGAACTTGATTTTCCTGCAAGAGATATTACTTCTGCAACAAAATAGCACTCCTGACAGTTTCAAAAATGTTACACGAAGTGGCAGTACTATTTGAAATGCAAGCTGATAGCAGTGTTTCTCTCGAATAATTTCCACATGTACAACACTCCATACATGGTTTTGTCAAGGTAGCTGTTTACACGGTTGGGAATAATCACACACAAGCTACAAATGGATGAAATGTGCCGCCACATTTTAGCAAAAATATAAGTGTGACAGGCTTACTTGCATGCTTAATAATCATATATTACTTACTGCATGTGTGTCTGTGCTTCCTAGAGCATGAGGACCTACTGGTGATGAGTCAGCTTTTTACTTATTAATCGCCAACAAGAGGTTGAACTTAGTCCCTCAGCATCTCACTTGCACTCTCACACACACACATATGGCACCGGCTAACTCAGCAGCACTTTCTTTCTTTCCACTCTGTTTAATCAGCCCAGTAGAGCTTTTAGCCAGCACTGCACTTGTCTCTCAGTCTTTGTCTACAAAATAGTTAACCCTCTCCTCTCCTTTTCCTCAGTTCCCCCTCCAAGGGACTCAACCATTGCAGTTGCGATTGGGGCATCAGTGGGCGGAGCATTAGCTCTGCTAATCCTGTCAATGGTAGTGGTGAAATGTCTTCGTCGACATCGGAAACAGGAACTGATTTCAGAGGAAAAAATGGAGGAGGAGGGGAAACTGGATGCAGAAGGTGTAGCAGAGGAGGGGACCAAGTAAGAAATCTTGCTATGACATTACAACATTAAACCTCAATTAGGAACTACCAGCAGCGCCAAGATCAAAAAGTAGCTAATGGTATGCCAGTCCTGTTTTAGTGGCATATGCTGATTCATAATGGTAACACTTATTAGGATGCAGCAGCTGTTCTAATGGCATATGCCACTTACAAACAGCATGTCGTTTTAGTTCTGGCTGATACCACTCCCCTCCAGCATGCACTAACTATTACTGGCTTATTCCACTGCTGGTTGTGATATACATCACTGAGTGCCAGAGTGAATAGTTGCTGTGCTGGCTTAGCCACCACATTTAAGTGTACAGCTCTGAATTTCACACTGCACTGAGTCAGCAGTGGAATGTGGCAGTAGGAAATGCCAGTGTAAGTGGTTTCCCGCTAATGGACAGTGACAGTAGAAGAGTCAATAAGAATCAACATATGTCAATGAATTAAGACCCATCTACACCCACATTTTGGAGTCCTTAAAAAAAAATCTAAAGCATAGACCATGAGTCAGGAGGCTCAAGTTCATTGGAGACAGTTCATCTTTTGTGAGTATGGACACATGATAATAATAATGACAGTATGATAATGATGATAATCATCTCATGCAGGCATGCAGTGTAATGAAAACACACTAGTTCTGTTTAAGTGTAAAACAACCAGGCCTTTACTCTAGATTGAAATTTGTTATAATGCAGTTTACAGCTTGGGTCTCGGCTAACTGTTGGTGTATACAAGGAGTTTTATGCACACAAAAGAAAAACCCTACAGTGCAGACACAACTGTGTCAATGGATTAAGCACTTTACCATCATTCTATTGAAAGCTAACCTGTTGTCATGTTGTTGGGTCTCTCTTCTTCTACATCTATAGACAACCATAGCGGGGTGATATGATTGAACCTGTGACGCTCCAATCCCCAACACCTCATCTTGTAAGTACCTCCTCATGTCATCCAGACTGAACATGAAATAAAACATGAAATACAACTAAGCTACCTATCAGTACCAGTCAAAGTTAAACCAAACTGACTACCTTAGCCATGTTAGCTTTTAACAGCATGTTACTTGCTACATCAAGAGTTTAAGAACCATGAATTAGTAATCCATCTAATGAATCCTCCAACTGTGGATGTGCAGTATTCTCAAAAGTGGTAAAAACAAGTGCGTATAGTATATACCGAACAGCCACAATGTTAAAACCACTGATAGGTAAAGTGAAAAGCATAGGCACCTGTCAAGGGGTAGGACCTATGAGGCAGCAAGTCAACAGTCAATTTGAAGTTGTTGTGTTGGAAGCAAGAAAAATGGGAAAGCATAAGGATCTGAGGGACTTTGAGAAGGTCCAGAGTATGATAGCTAGACAACAGGGTCAGAGCATCGCCAAAACAAAAGGTTTTCTGGGGTGTTCCCTGTATGAAGTGATTAGTATTTAGGAAGGACAGGTGGTGAACATGCAACATAAGTGAGTCATAAGTACCCAACTGTCATTGATGCTGGTGTGGAGCAAAGGTTGATATATGTGGTTGGATCTGGCTATGAGAGAAAGGTGTCACAACATACAGTTCATTGTAGCTTGCTGCATATGGGGTTGAATAGCCGCCAGTCAGAGTGAACATGATGTCTAGTGAAAGCATCTACAATGACCACATGAGTGTCAGAACTGGACCATGCAAAGAAGGTGGCCTGGTCTGATGAATAAAATTATATTTTACTTGATGTTGACGTTTGTGTCGCTTACCTAGAGAAGAAGTGGCAGCAGTATGCATTATGCTTTGGGCAATGATCTGCTGGGAAACTCTGCCTCATGGCATTTATGGGAATGTTACTTTGACAGGTTCACCCTAAACACTGTTCAGACTATGTACACCTCTTCATGGCTATTCACTGCTGGTAGTGGCCTCTTTCGCAGAAAAATGTGCCCTGCCACACTGCAAATACTGTTAAGTATTGGTCTGAGGAACAGGACAAAGAGTTCAAGGTGTTGATTCGGTCTCCAAATTACCCAAATCCTAATTCTATTGAGCATCTGTGGGATGTACATAAGAAACAAGTCTGATCCATGGAGGCCCAACCTCACAGCTTACAGAACTTTAAGGATCTGCTGGTAACATCTTAGTGCTCAGGACACCTTCTGAGATCTTATGTGGAATCCATGCCTTAATAGGTCTGGGCTGCTTTGGACCTAAATAAAATTAGGCAGATGTTTTAATGTTGTGGCTGAAAAGTGTATATGTGCACCTACATGCAAGTATAAATGTCTCTTTGTTTGTGTTGTGCCCCAGATCTTTCTAAATCCTGGCTTTATCTCATGAGAGTTTTATTTAATGGGGCATCTGCCAGCATATGACTAGCTTAAGTCAAAATTCTGTTCTCTCTTTTCTTTCAGACATGCGCACCCCTTCCCGAAGATCTATAGTGACCACTGCTTGAACCATTGTCCACTGATACTTCCATCCCTTCTGCATGTGTGTGTGCGTGTGTGTGTACAATGCACACAAGCGTGCTTCTGTGTGTGTGTGTGTCTGTGTGTGTGCAAATTTCTATATGTGAGATGTGTCTTTTTCCTTGAAGTAATCCAGGGACTTAAACTTAAACTCAAACACTCATTACTTCATTAATAACTTGTAGTCAATTTCAATAGCATTAGACGTCTTTCTTATAATACAGACTGCCATTTTCATAGCACACTAGACGACAGGCTAGGGCTGGGCGGTATGACCTAAAAAATGTATACCACGGTATATTTTGAATACGAGACTTTTAACAAAAACACAGCATTACTAGTGTGTCTTTTTTGCTCTCAGAATTTTAACAGATGTGATTTTAAATTTAGTCCAACGTCTTGGGAGAATATTAATTGCCTGCAGCTAACTATAAACAAAACTATCTAAACTATCACACTGTAAGCCAGATGTTGTGTGTGTATGTTATGTAGCAGGAAATTGTGCCGTTAGTTCTAATGTCTCATAAGTCCAATGTTTTGTTTTGTTGGTTGAAATGTTTTGGTTTAACATATTGTAAGCATTTTTCAACATTGCCTTAAAGCCATGTCTTTTAACTGCCCATACCGGCACCATGTCTTAACATAGATGCAGTTAGTACAAGTGTAATGTCCTTCCACAGCTGGATTTTCTTAACATAAGGACAACAACTAGCCAGTGACTCAACCAAATGATGTTTACATGTGTCGATGATGTCTACTTGTGTCTGAGCCGAAGAGCGTTCTTAAACATTCCTTACAACTGTGGAGCTTTGACAAAGCAGTTGCCCCGAGTGCTCTACAGATATTGTAATTGTATTCAGTTCATTTGACCTTTTTCATAGCAGACATTTTGATCTGTCACAGTGGGGGAAAGCACATTTGCTGCTAATCACATTGAATGACGGCTCCGTTCTACTGAAGTGTTCCAGTAAGTCATGGCAGTAGCTGTGCCAAAGATGACTCCCTATTTCCTATATAGTGTAATATATTTACATTTTGCTTGAGAGAAGTTTTGTAAAGTTTATGCACTTGATGTCAATCTGTCAGTTTTATTTTAAGTGCAAAACCATTATATTAAAAGCATCAAGATTAAAAGCATGTTAGAATATGTACAAGAATGCTAAAATCAACTCGAGCTTGCACTGGTAGACAGTGAAGGGAGGCTAGAATGGGTGTTAAATAATCATTTTTTAGTTTTTGTCAAGATTCTAGATGAATCATGCTGAACAAGCTGAAGACTTGTAGTAGCACAACTAGGAAAAGCAGAGAAAAGGGCACTACAGTAATCAGGTCTGAAAGAGACAAATGCCTGTTACTCTGGAATAAAGTCCCTCAACTGAACAAAAGCAACGCTAGTATTGCAAGATAGTACGCTGCTCGAAGATGTGAAAACTACTATACAATATTACCTGTGTCAGTGGTAACTCAAAATGACAATGATCTGAAGTGGACAGACAGACAGACAGACAGACAGACAGACAGACAGACAGACAGACAGACAGACAGACAGACAGACAGACAGACAGACAGACAGACAGACAGACAGACAGACAGACAGACAGACAGAGGCCCTTAAACTTAGGGAAGATAAATGTAATTTTGCCATGACAGTTGTTGTTATTTACAGCTGTGTTTTATCTACTGTGACATATCAAAATATCTTCTGTGAAAAAGGCGGCCAAAGCACCATGTTCTTTATTATTGGGACCTGTATCTGTCCTGTTGTCTGTCTTATTTATCCATTTTTTGCAAGTTGCTTTTGTTATTGTTTTTTGGTGTGAAAGGAAAGAGGTACACTTGTGTTTTTATTGGCCTGTCAGTGACATAAATTGAGGACTGCACTGATTAACATGGTATTAGTTGCTTTTCAGAGCACTTTCTGTGATACACATTGTATACTGTTACCAACAGCATAGCCAAAATTTTTATATTTCTACTGCATGTCATACCGTCCACCCCTGTGATAGACACTTGTCCATCAATCCTGGCACTGTATAAAGGAATGACATGTTAGAGTGCCTGGACACAGTTCAGTTGCAGTTACTTATGGGATTAACATAAGTTTTAGTACTGGAGCGTACAATACTTATGATATCTGCGACTGCATATCATTGTACAGTCATTTACATGCAACTTCATAGGAAAATTTGTCAGTGACAGTGTGGAGCTTTTCACTTCTTCCATATAAGACAAAAATAAAAACATATTTTAACTAAAAACTCACATTGCACCCACAATCATATAATTCTATTCATGCTAACCTTTGTTAACATTTATGGCAGAATTTAATAAAGGTTGTCAAAACAGAGCCCTACACACAGACAACAGTTATAAACTAACTCTTGCCATTAACCATATCATACGCGGATTAAGAGCCGAGTCCCAGCAGACAGCGTTTTAGGAATTAATACCAAATGATCCACATTAAGATATAAGATGTTTACAATCATGACTGACTGCAAACTTTGGTTTATCAATGATGTGTAATTAACCACCAAAATAG
Source organism: Chromis chromis (assembly GCA_900302755.1). Classification (NCBI taxonomy): domain Eukaryota; kingdom Metazoa; phylum Chordata; class Actinopteri; family Pomacentridae; genus Chromis; species Chromis chromis. Next base: position 4,994 of record OMNN01000382.1, on the reverse strand, counting down.
GTAGAATTTGCTATTTTGACAACTTTAGCATGTACAGTGTACTATACTGCCATGGATGCATGTCAAGCATTGCATATCAAAAAGAGATATAACAGTAAAAAAAAAAAAAAAAGCTTCATTTTGTTCTTTTAAGTTTCTCGGAAAATCACTGCAATGCGAGTCAGGCATGTTTAAGCTTTCACTTTCTGTAGCAATCAGATGGCGCCATTTATCAAATGCTGTAAAGCCTAAATTTAATTTCATTTTCATCCACGCATATAATATATATATACTAACTTGTATATTTAATTTATAGTGTCAGAAGTATTTTGTCGCACTTTGATACGTTTTATTTGCCTCCTGTATAATATCAACTACAACAACTATATCTTAAATACATCACCGTGGACAAAAGGTTCCAAACAGACTAATAGAATATTTATCTTTTTTATTATAACTCTAACTGGAGCTCAAATGGCACCCTATTTTATAAGAGATAGAAAAACAACTTTAAATTTGAGTCATACTCAATACATACACTTTCTAGTGTGTCTATAAAAGCAGATTAATATATAAAATAGCTGTGAAGTTTTAAAAAAATTCTATTCTAGCTCTGTCTCCAAAGTGATGCCTTTACCTCAACAGTGGCGTGTAAAACTGTAGATGTTTTGCACATTAACACACTGACACCTATTCTGATATAACCATAGCGGAGAGCATGTGAATATAATGGAAATGAGGAAAACGTATAAAGTACACAAGCTATAAAGATATTAAAATGGTCTTTTTGGAATGTGTGGTTGTTTTGTTGTGTATTTGATGATTAATTTGGTTGACGCACCATGAATGTTAAAAAAAAAAAAGTCTACATAGTAAAATACTTGATCACTTTAATGTACATCCAGCATGTGAGCTTTGTTGATTTCTGAATGTCCTATGTTGATGTAACAGGCCAGCCATGTCACAATGTGATGTCTCTATGATACCTGTAATACTGGTGGGTGATTAGTGTTTCCGATTGACTAGCCCTGGTATCTGACTTCAAATAAACTGTGTACAGGTCTGTGTTTAGGCCTATTAGGGTCTTAGGCCTAGGAGTATTTTTTAATGACCATAAATTGTTATCCAACATTATGGATGATGTACTGTGTAATTTCATGATATACTAAAAGCACATTTTTAGCATCACAATGACAAAGTGGTGATTTATTGAGATATTACAATAGCTGCCAACATGCTTTTAATTGCAGAGTTGTTTGTTGTCATATTTCCTGGGACACTGCTGTCTGTGTGTAATCATGCATGTTTAAGTTGCAGGGTTTCTAGACCCGTAAGGTGATGGCAGGTTAACATTTGGGGCAAATTTAGTGCAGTTTTTCCAGGGAAGGTTTTGTTGGCAATATGGTGTCATATATAAATATATATATTATAGCATTTTGTGTATACTGTATTTCTCAATCAGTAACAATTAAACAATCAAAACATTTAATATCATGTGCTAGACGGATTTATCATTGTGCTTTACTGTCTTCCACCTCCAGCTATGAATTTGCCCTGAATAGTTGTATCTTGTATCACTTTAAATGTTAGTGGACACCAAACTTATGCTTGCACAGCGCTGCCTCTGAACACGCAGCCTTCATTACATTCTGTATTTTAAATAAAGATTCAGGAAAATATCTTTTTTTTTTGGTGCTTTTTTCTACATCCACACATGCTTACCCTGTTCGGTGTTGCAGAGGGTTGGAGCCTATCCCAACTAACACTGGTCAAGAAGTAGGGAACATTACAGCATACCACCAGTTCTATTGAAAGAAAACTATTTACAAATGGACAATTTAGAGTTCTCACATTACCTCACTAGCATGTCTTTGCACTATAGGAAGAAAGCCAAAAAAACAAACAGAAATCGACAAAAACATGGGCCTACATCAAGCGGCAATCCCTGTGGCTAAATAAATGAAGCCAAGGCGGATGAGCCAAAAAGTTCCTAATGAATGTCCACCTGAGGCTGGCTCCAAAAGCGAGTCAGTCCCCATAGAGCCCCATATTAAAATGTCCAACTTTACAGCAAAAATGAACATGATTATAGCCTGGTACAGAAACAGTTTTAGTCTCAATAACTAATTTCCCTTTTCATGACAACTGTTGTTGAATTTCTACATAATTGAGCTGTTATCATAGGACAGTCCATGGCTCAGAGACATTTCCGTGGTCTGCCTAAGCTCCGGCTCCACTTCTTGCTCATTTTTTGATTAGTCAGGAGTTAGGAGGGGTCAAAAACTGCTAACATGGCAACGGTTGGATCCACCACACTGAGCTTCAAGACCACTGGGTGATGTCACTCATATACATACACCTATCAGCCACAACATTATGCTGACAGGTGAAGTGAATAACATTGATCATATTGGTACTATGTGGTGTTCTGCTGGAAAACCTTGGATTTTGGCATTCGTGTTGATGAGACTTAGACACCCAAATAAACACTGTCCCAGAACAAGCACACTCCCTCATGCAAATGGCAATCCCAAATGTCACTGGCCTACCTCCACAGGAAAATGCACCCCACCACATGGTAAAAACATCAAACAATCAGGAACATCTTGAGGAACATGACAATGGCCCAAGATGTTGATTTGACCTCCAAACTTCCTAGACCCCATTCTGATCAAGCATCAACAGGATGCAGGGAAACAAGTTTGACTGACAGAGGCCCAACTGCACAAGCCAGAGTACCCAAAGGATCCACTGCCAACGTCCTGGTGCCAGACCCCATAGGACACCCTGAGAGGTCCTCTTGTCCATGCGCAACGGTTCAGAGCATTTTCACATAAAGGGGGACCAACACAATATTAGGCAGGTGGTCATAATGTTGTGCCTAATCAGTGTATATACAGTCTATGGGGTACATGCAAACTCCACTCAGAGGCCTCAGCAATTCCTTTGCAGGACGGCGGCTGGCCAGTGGGTTCCAACCCTTTTTGCAGTAGCACTGCTAACAGCTAAACTAATATACTGCTTTATAGCCTGTGTCTCATTCAGATCACAGAATGTACTCTGACGCATCACGTAAGCCCACTCTTTGTTTCTGCTACACAGAGTATCATAGAGGATCAGTAGTTCTGACTGCTCCAAAGAAATTCACACTATGATAGCTAAAGTATTGCATGTATCATACATGAGTGCTAACCAATCTCACGGCAAAGGAGGCAAAGCTGTAACCGATCTCATCAGGGAGGACAACCTGGAGCTGCTCCACTGAGACTCAGTCAGAGGTGACTTTGTGAATGTAGAGTATGTATTTTCAGCTTTTGCAGCCAAACAAGATTCATTTTGGTTCTGAACTAAAGCCCAAACCCAAAGCAATGCTGCATCAAAACAAGACAATGCTGACAGAAGCCTATTGTAGATGAAACAATGAAATATGACCCAGAAGGAGCAGTTTGAGTAATTAATCTATGTCTGAGGGCTTATCAGATGCCAAAATAGTGCAAGTCTCTTTACAAAGCTCTGGATTTTACAACTCGGGAACACTTATCAAAGTGACAATGATTGAATCCTTTATTGCAGCATTTATGAGTCAAACAATAGGAATATGACATTCAGAATACAAAGCAATATGCCAGCTGTGCATTTGCACCTATTTTAATTGACATTGCTGCACCGTTCTGGATATGTCACTTTAAACTACATAGGTGATACAGAGAAGTAGGCCACACAGAACAGAAAGTCAGTTTGAGACACAGAATAATAATTGCCATGCATCTAATTTATATGCAAATTACTTCACTTATATAAATAATTGGAATTAAGCATTTTTTCGAGTCAGTGTACTACCCATGTAAGTTGTGTATTTTTTATTCTAATTAAAATTATACACAAGAAACAACCCAAATCACAACAAACAACAACAAAGGGCAGTTAGTGATGGCTGTGTTAGTTGTACGAAAGATGTTCCATGCACTAAATACAGAATATATATGTATTGGATAAATATGAAAAGTCAGAGTAAGTGAATGTAGCAATAAGACACATGGGGGAAAAAAGAAGACATGTACCACAATGGTGTAATTATTACAGTTACAGTGCTACTGCCCGTACACACTCACACACACAGACCAACGAACTTGCAATCTTTTTTCAACAGTTTTCGTAGTTAAATCTTTTCCACACCAAACCAAAATCTTGCCAACACTAAGCAAATGACATTCGTTTTCAAACTACCCTCCTAACATCCAACTCATGAGGATCACATTTGGCTGCGCAACGACAAACCTCCAACATAAATTTTCAACAAGAGGCCAGCTGCAGGTTCAGCACAGGTTCCATTACATATCGACATTGACATCTGGTACTTAACAACTCTTACTTCCACAGTAGGTGTGTGTGTGTGTGTGTGTGGCTGTCTGTATGTACTGCAGACCTGCTGTTAACTTTAGACAGGACTCACCTTTTGATGGATGCTGTTCCCCACCGACAGACAGATGGATGGACAGACAACAAAAACAACAGGACCACAAACTGCGGGGACAGGAAAAAGAACAGGAAAAGAACGCAAAGACAACAAACAGACAAAGAACAAGAGTCAAGCATGCAGCAACATTTGAAAGACTACGAACAAAGGAGGTTAAAAAAGAGGATGGGGATTGGAGAAACAAATAGAGGCAGATTGACCCGCTCAGGTAAAGAAGAAAGAGGAAGGACAGATGAAAAGGAGAGGTGGAGAGAGGCCCACCCCACTTGTCCTCCTCCACTCAGATGCGTTCTGAAATCTGCTCACTCACCGGCTGGTGCAGAGAGAAAGAGGGAGAGAGAGAGAGAGAGAGAGAGAGAGAGGGAGAGAGGGAGGGAGGTGGGAGGGAGAGTGTCTGTAAGAGAGAGAAAGACAGCAAGCCTGAGAAGAAGAGGGAGAGAAGGGGAGGGGGGTGGATGGAAGGAGCTATATGGGGCCGTGATATTCTCTCCTCCTGGATGCTGCCTTTTCCTTTTCATGGCTTTGTCTCTCCTTTGTA
>OMNN01000380.1:15745-28660 GCA_900302755.1 Chromis chromis | reverse complement strand
GTCTTAGCATCGAGTGAGCTCTTAGCTGTCGTTGTAGCATCATTAGCCTCTCCGCTAGCGGATGCTTCGGCCGCAGATAATTGGCCTCGAGTAAGCATCATTCGGTACGTAAAGTGAGAAAACAAAAGGCTCAGGCAGACTCCCAACAGCTTTAGATGATGCCGCAGAAAGCTATTTTGCAAAGTGCATACAGAATAAATGTATAAATGTCAAGTTATCTCGGAGCGGTCGGAGGACACGTCTACTCACTATCACACTCCATAGCGCCCCTTATCATCTTTAACTTTATACGTTTTGGAAATCAGGTCATCGTTTACTTGCTTTACAGTAACAGTTGTTTTTTCGCATGCAACTGTACGTTTCATTGGTTTCCTATACTGTTGTTCACATCTGCTAGAACACCCACTAATAAACTGATGTCTCCACAAGTTTCATCAATCCAAAATTATTCTACATTAGTAAATGTCAACAAATAAATTCGCCATTAACATATTGTCCATCTGTCACCGTAATTACACAGTTTTCATCCTGTGAAACAAATTAGGGATTAATTACCCGGCACAGCAGCAAATGGTTGTTTACTAGCAAATGGCTTGTACAGCTTTTTAGTGGGATTGTATAAGATAATGTTTTTGCAACGGAAAGATATCTGGAAGAATAATGTTCAGAGGGTGATACGGAAAATTCTACATAAGTCTAAATATGTAGTTAAACATAAAACCCAAAATGTACACACACAAGGAGACAGATCAGATGACATACTTTCCCATCAAAAGGTGACATTTCATATGAGCAGGTGTTGCCTTTAGCACCTCCCGTCTAAGAGTCAAATTGCTGAGATGTCAGGTTGAGTGATATTAAGTGAGACGGAGAAGATAGGAATGACAGGCATGCTGTTTGCTGTTGTGAGCGGGCTTGACAAACCCAACTGTACAGCTTGAAAAGCATCATATGGGAGTATGCAAGTGGATGAGACATCTTCAGCTTTCATCACAGACAGAGATAGGTAAGTCAAGTCAAGCATTGGAGTGAGTAACCGTGAGTGCTCTACCTCTGTGCTTGTTCAACCACGTGAATATTTATGCTTTGTTATACTGTAGACCCTTATTTAGGTTGTACAGAATTAAATCAGTACAGCAGAATTACTACATCTGACATAAGGTTCACTACATTATACTACATCCTTCACTAGAAAACGAACATCGCTTCCACTTCTCAACCTTAAAATATCACTTGAAAGACCATCTGGAACAGAAACATCCTTTCTTGCCCCCGGTGGTTTAACCCCACGTCAGAGTCTGTGATTAAAACATGGCCATTCCTGGTTTTGATTAGCCTGTGCCTCAACCCTTTTAGACTTTTGCCATATAGTGGCCCACAAGGCCTGATGTAGCAGCCTTTGTGTGTGCCAATGTGTGTGTGTGCTGATCCATAATGCATGTGACGCTTCCGACTAGACGCCTCTTCTCATGAGGATGCCCTTTCCTTTGCGTCTGTCTGCCCAATAAAACTGATCCCAATTCACATATAAATGTTCTGACTAATTTATTAGATTTGCAATTATGAAAATGTATTCATGGATCAGGCTGTCATACTGTAGATGCTGTTTTACTGAAAGTCCTGTCTGTTTTTCCAGCATACAGATAAAGACTGTGGACAAGCACGGGAGGCTGCTGCGTTGTGTTTACTGTCATCACAGTGCAGCAGCAACAGCATCTTTCAAAGTCTGCGTGCATCTATCATGCAGTTATGGGGAGCACAAAGGAGGCTTCAGTCAAATTATGAGGTGCAAAACGAACCAAACTGTGACAGCATAAATCACAGTCGCTGCGTGTGAGAGAGAGAGAAGGCTGCTGCAGAAACACAGAACAATAACAACACTTATCAAAAGTGTCTCATGACAGTGGATGCTGCAAATGCTGTCGTGTGATGCTGTAAATTAACAGACCCCACCTGCAGTTCCAACTAGATGCATCTACATCGATATCGATTTATGAAGTTGGCTCAAGAAAGGGGGCGATGCAAGTAGTTTAACTGTTTAAATCAAACATCACGGTGGAGTTTCCTTGGGTTTTAGGCTGCTTTTAAAGACAGAAAAGAAAAACGTAAGACATCAAATTGGGCTAAGAGGCATATTTCTGACATTTTATAAACCAGATGAATCAATAACGGAAATAAATATTGCAGTCTGACATCCTTAACATGATTAAATCTTATCTAGTTTTGCCCTTTTCTCACTTTCTACGTCTAAATGTTGCTGCACTCTCGTTCATTTGGTTTCTCGACTTGGAAAAAAAAACTGTGAAATTGATGCCAATGACATGCAAACACATTTGACAAGAACACTTCACACACCAGTCAGCAGCCAGTTCTTAAGCCACAGACTTTTTGATCAGTGGTTTTAAACTGGAACTTTCCTGCCTGGCTGCTTTATCCAATGACAACAGATAATGATACAATACAGGCTACCTGAGACTATTCTTTAACATTATATTTTTTGAATCTCGTAATAAGATTAAACAGTTTTTCACCCAGGCCTGACATTTAGCACGTCACCAGAGAATATAGCCATTATTACCTTTTAAATCCTATGTCATCAGGCATTTACAAAGGTCACAGACACCTGAAGGATGTTACTGCTGCTAGAAATGCCCTGTAGAGAGGGGGAAAAAAAGATAACTTCTTTTTTGGGGGGTGAAAAGGTAAATTCCCCCACTATAAAAATGACTCAATTTATCACTCAGTTTGTGCGTCCAAGCATAAATTCCACTGACTTGTATTTATTCTGCTTTTTTTTGCTCTGTGTTCTGTCTGAATTAACTTCTGTCCAGAAGAAACTCAGATCAGCACAGAAACTATTTATTACCTTCTCACCTTATTTGGCATCATGAATGAAACAGTGCTATCAGTGTACTATAGTCCGTGTAAAAAGCCATGAAAAGGAAAGTGGATCAATAGGATACTCTGTTTTACACCTCGGCTGTCTTACAGAAAATCCACCGAGGCATACACCACCACTGCCTAAGGCCTGAATAAAATCAATCATAAACAACAGCAAATGGAAATCAGATTGACTGCAGCACCTGAGAATAAATGTGCCCTCCAAGATCCTTTGTGGAGTCGGCGACAAAAAAAGCTGTCCAGTATCGAATACATTTATCATGTTCAATACCGGCTCTGGTTTCTTTGTGGTCGGACAGCAGAGAGAGAGAGAGAGAGGGAGAGGGGGTAGAAGAAATGCATTATGTTATGACATGTGATGACTCCTTCTCCAGACTGGCATTTCATAGCTGTGACAGCATTGCGATGCACAACAGTAATTACGACGTAATCTGTGAGACAGATTATCACAATCCATTACACGATAGGCAATTAATCATCATCTGCATCTGAGCGGTGTCGTCTACAGCGAGTGAAGAAGGTCAGAGAGCAAGCTGATTTATTGGGGGGAGATGAGGGAGGCGATGGGGATGGATTCACTGGAGCCCCCATGTGAAACAGGGATTTAAATCAAAACGCTCCCATTCATCATTGCATGTACTCTCATTGATATTGCAACTCAATAAAATGAGAATATATGTTGATGTAGCTCAGACTTTAGAGACAAGATGGTTTATGAAGAGGGAGCAGTCAGGCCTGGACTGCCAATGAAGTCTGTTGTCAGGGAGCGACTTTGAACCCTAATTTTAAGGGTAGGTCTTTCGATACTATATATATTTCTTTAAATGTCCAGTGTGTAGGATGTACGGACAAAATAAAAAAATAAAAAATCATAATTATGTTTTTACTGGGGCTGCACAGTGGCTCGGTTTTTAGCACCGTCACCTCACAGCCAGAAGATCCCCAGTTCATGTCCACGCCTTCCCGGGATCTTTCTGTGTGGAGTTTGCATGTTCTCCCTGTGCAACATGGGTTTTCCCCGTGTTCTCTGGCTTCTTCCCACAGTCCAAAAACATGCTAAGGTTAATTAGTGATTCTAAATTGTCCGTAGGTGTGAATGTGAGTGTGCTTAGTTGTCTGTCTTTACGTGCAGCCCTGTGATAGACTGGTGATCTGTCCAGGGTGTCCCCTGCCTTCGCCCCGAGTCGGCTGGGATAGACTCCAGCCCCCCCGCGACCCTACAGAGGATTAAGCGGTGTATTGATAATGGATGGATGGATGTTTTTACTGGTGTGTGTGATCACCTGAAAATAGAAACTGTTGTGTTTTCGTTGCCTAAAAATGAGACTTCTTCCTCAGAGCCCACAATGTTGTACCACCATCTTTCTACAGAAGCCCAGAATAGACAAACCGAACTCTGGGTTTGTGCATTTTTGCATTTCTAGTGGCCTCTGTAGTTTCTCCTGCACACTTGGCAGGGGAGGGTGAGGTGAGGTGAGGGGTATTCATCAAGGTTGCAATCTGCAACCTCACTTCTAGATGCCTATAAATCCTATACAATGGACCTTAAGTGTCAAAAATCCCATTAAAAGAATTAAACCAAACAAAATTACTGTTCGTGTTAACAGAACCTCCCAGCAGCTAGTGGGTCAAAGAGGGTGTATTTAGGCACAGTGGAACTTTCAGCTATATGCTAATTTCAGCATGCAAACATGCAGTCTATATCTTAGTTTAGCATGTAATCATGCAAACATTTGACATTAAACACAAAGATCACTGGAATGTCATTAGTTTTTCAGGTAGATGATTATAAACCAAAGTTTTGTGAGAAGTAAAGTTCTGACCTGATGACGGCATTAGATGAAAAGCAGAGGGATCACTGAAAGTAATTACTATTCATTTTGAAGGCGACATAACTCTAAATACTTCAAGGCAATCCATCTGAGACATTTCACTTAAAGCTATGTGGGTCTCACCATGGTGCCAGCAGAAATGATCAATGTCAATAGCTTTCATCCTCCGAGGAACATAAATATCATGGCGATCAATCCGATAATTACTGAAATATTTCACTACGGACCAAAGTTCACACATTGCACAGTCCTGATGCTGTAAACAGTCTCTCACACACAAAACGTGTATCAAGCTGAAAATATTTCCCAGTAGAGCCACATACTGCTGTGTTCTCTACTGCTGTTTGAGTAATGTTTGATTTCAAAAGAGAAAAAAAAATTGTACTCAGCTGTTTTGCAAAATTGCACGGTGCACAGAGCTTTCAACAAAAATAAAATAATGTATTTTGTGGTTGTGTTTAAAGGTTTAGTAGGAATAAATGGGCTGGGGGCTGTATACCACAGACAGGGTAGGGAATCAGAAACAAACAAACCAATGCATTGCTGCTTTTTGGTTTTGGCTGATAAGAAAACACCACACTTCACATGTCAGAACAACTCTACCTCCTTCTTTATTAGCTCTAATTTCACAGACTATCTTGCACAGAAATAAAAAAACACGGCTGTAATTTGCCTTTACTTCATTATCCCTGACGATACTGACTTTTTAAATCCAACAAGACTACTTGCATTTCCATTATGACCTCAGAGTGCCTCCTTGAAGTGTCCATCAAGATGTTCTCTCAGTGTATTAGACCATGACCAGGGGCACTTTGTTTTGATTTTGGTTGAAGGGAACATTTTCTTCAACCACTCCTGGTCGCTGGATACCGCAGAATATTGATTTAAGCAGGCGGGCCACCCCATTACATTTATCTCTGCAAGCACAGTTGCTATGACGTAAAAGCCACCGTTGAGCTAATTTTGTATTTGTGCTGAAAAGGTTGACAAGAATCAGATAATCGGAATGAGGAAACGAGGTTGTGAGATAATACAACCAGCGTCAACAGCAACGCTTCAGTCAGAACTGGCAAGAACATGCAACATCTGTTTCGTTAGTGATGCTCATAGTGTAATATAGTGTAATAAAATACTGCCACAAATGACATCACTATGTAAAACTGAAATGGATAGCAATAGCTCTGTGCGCTGACGCATTTTAATGAATGAATAATGGCATTAAAGCAAGGACATGAATCATTCTGAGTAAATTTGAATAGGTTGATAAAGAACTGGATAATAGCAGCACAAGACAGTTTGGTTTGAGAGATTATCAGCATGTTACATGAAACTCTTAGCTGGTAGTGGTTTAATGAGACTAAAAATAGGTGATTTTGTAGGGTCTCAACGACACCTTCCCCCATGCCTAATTTATTCCTTTGTGGTTTTCATGTTTTGTGAATTTAAATTAAAGATGTCACTCAGAGGTTTTATCAGTACCTGTATGTTATGCGCCTCTGAATTAATTGACACCGGGGCAATCCAGTAATGCATCTTTTCCCCTGCAGCCTCACCGCTAATCAGTGAAAGGCCACTGCAGCTCGCTGTAGTACGTCATTGTTCATACACCTCTGCATCACAGCCAGCAGAAAAACCTCATCGACCCGCAGGACAAGCTACAGCCCTTATTGACTGGCCACCTCTCCCAGTGGCCATTATCTTTACTGCCTTGTTACCAGATGGAGCCGGTCAGCACTGGCACACAAAACAAACCCCATGCACCTCCTTTGTGCGAACAGATGGATCAGGAGGAGATGGGTGATATCACATGGTGCGAGAGATGCACAAATTACAGGGGTGCGCCTGCTGACTGTGTGTAAATAGGAAGAACAATAACAAAAAGAGAGAGTCCATATTGGGAAAACTGCCTGTTAAGAAGGAGACTCATAGGATTTAGGCTTCATCCTGTGAAGGTTCACATCTAAAATAACAAGAAAAACTGGCCCACTGGACTGTCATTACCCTGAATCCAGCGGTGGAAACGGACAAATTGGCTTCCCCTTAGTGCTATTGTCTCTGACTCTCTCGTTACAAAGTGACATTGACATTCCCATCAGCCTCTGCTGTATTTGGCCCTTAGCACTAATTAGCCTATGTTAGCATGCTGATGTAAGCTCAAAGCATCACTGTGTCAAAGTTTGGCCTTACAGAACTGCTAGTACGACTGTGGCGTAGGACTTGTGTAAAGAAATGGATCAGGTTGATGAAGTTTGGAAACCTCAAAATCGCACCTTTGCTTTTTGTGGATGACGTGGTTCCATTTGCTTCATCCACTGTGCCATTCAGGGTGTACTGGGGCGGTTTAAAGCGTCTGAAACGAGAGTCAAGTCCAAGTCTGAGGCCATGGTTCTCCGCCACAAATTGGGGGCTTGCCACCTCTTGGTTGGGAGTAGGTTGCTACCTCAAGAGCAGGAGTTTCAGCACCTCTGGATCTTGCTCACGAATGATGGAAGATGGAGTATGATGATTGATAGAGAGATTGTTGCAGCATCAGTAGCAATGAGAGCGTTGTGCCAGACAATCCTGGTAAAGGGGCAGCTGAGCTGGAAGGCAAACCTCTCGGTTAACCTGTTAAGCAACGTTTTAATTCTCACTTAAGTTCAAGGGCTCTGAATAGTGCCCGAAAGAATGAGATCACGGATACAATTTGTCAAAATAACTTTCCTACATAGGGTAGTTGGGCTTAGTTTTAGAGATAAGCTGAGGTGTTTGGTCATTGGGAGGGAACTCGGAGTAGGGTTGGTGTTCCTTTGGGTCAAAAGGAGCCAGCTGAGGTGGTTCTGGCATTTTATTTGGAGGCCTACTGGGTGCCTTCCTTTGGAGGTTTTCCAGGCACAGCTAACTTGGAGGAGACCTGAGGGTAGACCCAGAACTTGCTGGAGGGATTTGATTCTTTTCATTTTAATTCAGTTCAATTTATTTTACTTTATTTTATTTATATAGTTGCAATTCACAACAAATGTCATCTCAAGGTAAAGACCTTACAAAATTATAGAGAAAACCCCAACAAATCGATGTATCTCATCTGGCCTGGGAACGCCTTAGGACTCTCCATGAGAAATTGGAAAGCATTGTTAAGTAGAGGATGTCTAGAATAACCTGCTTTGCCTGCTCTCACTGCGACCTGACCGCAGGTAAACGGATGGATAGATGGACAGACGGACGGACGGACGGACGGACGGACGTATGATGTAGCCATCATCTCCAGAACCTTTAGCTATCCTGGTACCGCCTGCTTTTATAGAAACTGTACCTTTGTCCACCTGTAATGCAGCATACATCTCCCATTATACACCATCTGCTGTTAGTAGCTTTCTGTTGTTTAGTTTTTAACTTGCTCATGGGCTTTTGTTTGCTCATCAAAGGACAATCTGCGGTTCTGAATGTGCGGATTAGTTCCTTCCCACTCACTCGCACAAAAATCTGTCACTGATTGGAAACATTTGTCACAGAGAACCATGCCTGGATTCCTACCTGCCAAACACTGTTATCTCTGTAAAAGGGATTCTACAATATGCATCGATGCATGAAGACAAGAAATTCAAGATTTTTCACAGCAACAAACAAAAAATTCTTGGCGAGACAAGGCTAGGAGAGGTATTGCCGAAGTTATTATCGGAGCCAGCATAGCAGTAGCTGCTGTTTGTGAGGAGATTTGTTGATTTATCCGCCGCTTCATCCCAAAATGGCCTCATTAGAGAGGATTCTTCCCTGGCAGAGACATTCCTCCACATACTGACTCACAACACAAAGAAGTATTGGGATTCACTAAAGAGATTTCTGAAGTACTGCCTGCCCTAATTTCTGGCGCACCTCCTCCTGGTGCATGAAGCGACTTGAGCACATGCTAAATTGAGACGGATCTACACCCTACCAACTGTTATCATCTTGTTTCTCTGTCTCTTATTCTCATGCTCTTTTCCCTCTGTGTGGGTTTGGCCTGGCGAATCCTATTTTTGTGACCAGGCAGCTGTCAACAGGACAGCCTGGCTGACAGCAGAGCAGCCTGAAATGTGAACTGCTATTTCTAGGACTCTATAGAATACAAAACAGGAGCTCAGGAGAGAATAAGTCATGCTACATACTGAGCAGCATAGAAGCACAGCGGATGTGTAATCAGGTCATGCTGCTTTATTGTGCTTTCGCTAACAAGGCAGCACGCCCCTCTGAAAATGTCATATTTTCATGTCAGTACACCTATTCCCTCTAATTTTCAGTTTTTCTATTTCTATTTCTGCTCAGCTTATATCAAAGACGTGTGATGAAAAAGAAAGGGGAATGGGGGAGTGTGTGCGTTTGTGTCGATGTGTGTGCAGTAATGTGTTTACAAATGTATTCGTGAGAGAGATAGGGACTGAGAGAGGGGTGGGGGGAGGCAGAGTCACAGAGAGAGCGAGAGGAGGGGTTTCTGATAGTCACGACAAAATGAGGCATGAGTCATGGCACGGTGATGTAGCTGGACGGGGCAGGTAAGCAGCACTCATGTCATGTAATCATTGACCCAGAGGCTGCAGGCAGGCAGGGGATGGGCCACTTTAGCAGTAAAAAAACCAGGCAAGAATGCTGGATCAATACCCGTCGTAACTCCTCCTGTTATGTCATCTTTATGGGACATTTTACTGTGTGTTAAATTTGGCGTGATCTCCAGTAAGCAGAATTAGTTTGCAGTCTTGAAAAGTGTTGTCAGTTCAGTGAAGGCTTACTTTTCTACAAGTGGAAGTGTTTTCCTTTTTAAACGACACTGAATTTTTTCTTGCATCCCTATTTTATCCCTTTAACCAAAAACTGTAACTGCACGAAAAACTGCCAAAAGTAGAAATGTGGAATATCACATGTCTTGTATGTGTGGTATGTTGTGTTTTTCTTTTCTTTCATTATTAGAAGCTTTCCTTCCTTTTTTAAATAATCTTTTTATAGTTAGTTAAGAAGAAATTTTCTTTTATTTATTCATTTTATTGATATACCTATATACCCCTGACTTGATGCTCTTTGCTGTTTTGCACTTGAAAAGGTTTGTAGCAACCAATAATGTAATTACATTTTGCAAATAACGTAATAAGTCATTACATTAATGACCTAGCAATAAAAAAATACTTTGAAAATGTAATAACTGAAGGCAATAATGTAATAATACATAAGTAGAATTGCATTTCTTGGAAATAAATGATTTTTTGGCCGTTTTTGTGCAGTTTGCTAATCAAGAATTGTGGACAGTGGCCTAGTGGTTTGTGAAGCGAACCTATAACTGGTGGGTCGCCGGTTAGAGCCCCCTGACTGGCAAGAGGTTGAGGTGGGAAAGTGAGAGCGACTGCTTGTCCCAGTCACCACCACTGTGGGCCCTGGAGTGCTGCACAGCGGCAGCCCACTGCTCCTAGTATGTATAGTTAAGGTTAACTTTGAATGGGATGGGTCAAATGCAGAGAAGGAATTTCCCCAAGGGGATCAATAAAGGTTAGATTATTATTATTATTATTATCAAAAATAGGTATAGTGGACGGCATAGTTGTCATATTCATTCATCAAGGATATGTCCCATGTCTCTGTTGGATGTTGCATTGTCAAATTAATTTACCACGTTTTTTTTCTTGGAAAACTTTCCTTTCATTAAAACTTTTTTCAAACATTTCTCAAGGAACAACGATTCAGTCCTCACTTAAAATTGTATTTAAATAACTATACTGGCACTATAATGGCACTTAACTCCAAAATGCAACATAGAACAAGAACACTCATTTACAAATGTAAAAAAAAAAGTATTATGTATGTTATTTGCTCAAAAAACTTGATTACATTACTGGCAAGTTATTATGTTATTGGCTTTATTACATTTAAAATGGTCAAAATTATTATGTAGTTCGCCGTTCTATATAGGAGATTAAACAAGATAATAAGACTGGACATGGTTATTTTTAACTGACTCTGGAGACTTTGCAGAACTCTACTCAAGTAATGTATTTAACTACAGCTTAAAGTTTTACTCAGACTTAACATGAATGCATCAATTAATCTACCATCGAATTGACTGATAATTACTAGTTAGATGGTCTTAGTAGGTCTATTATTGTATAGACAAATCTACCTAACAGTGTGGAAAATAAACACTGAACAGCTACATCATTAAAATGCTGCTTAAATTAAAGCCCTGCATAATACCTACAGGGCTCCACAACTGAAATATCACAGAGATTTTGTACTTCTAAGGGCCTAATTTGCATAAATAATGATAAATGATGTAAAATGAAATTTATTTTAATACTTTATAATGAGGTAATTTCTGTGTAATAAGTACTATATTGAAAATACTTCTAATTGAGTGTCTCTATATGGTGCATTTGTCTCTTCAAAACGTATTTTCACAAACAGAGACTTCACCTGAATTTATTATCAATTGTTCAGTTATACAGATCTAAACTGATAGCTGTGTCTTTAATCAGTGTTTTTGTATTTTTAATGATCGTCTCCTTGACATTTACAGAAATACTTAAATGGCTCTTTAAGCGGATCAGTTTATCATCTATCCTCCGTTCACCAGAGGTCACAAGGTTTTCAAGATCTGTTGTAATCCCACATGGATAGATGCTGCGTCTGATGGCGATTGCTTTAATTCATCCACTTTATGAATAGATTCTTGAAATCCGGCCAACCTCAACACTGATTCTAAATACCCGAATGCTTTTCAGAGCATGTGTGTCCATTTAGAGATTAATGAAATTCACCACAGCTCTCTCTGGCATGTCTTTTTAGTGTGTGTATGTGCACGTGGTGTGGTGAAGGGACCTCAGTTCATTCACACAGGCAATCTAAAAGTTATCAGCTCCAAGGACGAGCAAATAAAAGCCACCCTGCTAGTACGGGGACATTTTATCAAGCACTCCTACCCTCGATCTGGTCACAAACAAACCAGGAGCCAACTCTTCTCCACATCCACCTCTTAAAATATTCCACCTGCTCCAAAGAATACAAAGTGCAAGGAGAAATAAATAGTGTTTGATCTTCCACACATGTGTCGGCTTACATTCTAACATAATAAATAGAATTAATTATTCATTAATTTGTAAAGAATGGTACCGGTCTTCTAAAGCTGAGACCGAAGTGTTCGATTTCTGATTCTGTTATGTCACCGCAGTGACCTTAATGAAACTCTGACAAGAAGTTTGAGCAATAAACTGGGCCGAAAGTAGATGATAGTAAGTTGAAAACATGTAATATGGCAATAATTAATGTTTTTTGTTCTTTTTCCAACATTCATATGAGCATCTCTATAATATTTTGTTCTGAACTTTTCTCTATAATTTCTACAATACTTCAAAATAGCTTTCAAGTGAACATTTTAAGCTCGTCTCTCTTTAAGGTTTTCATACTCAAATAGTGAATATGCAGCAGTAATATAAAAGACTATGGGGCTCATTTCGGCTGGTGAATGGTTCCACAGTCTTTTCTACCTGCACACTCCACAGACAGTATTAACACAACCCTCTCTATTAATATCACCTGTGTTTCAAATATGTTCACTACTGTTTATGTAAGCTGGATGCTGTCTAACACTGTCATATAGTACATATAGTACACATTATACAGTTTAGGTCCATTTGGTTAAGTTAGCATTTGTGCTGTTACTGTTAGTGGCAGTGGTATCACATGTCATTTATGTATTACTTTTAGGGAAATATTTCAACTATGTATAACTTAACTATCCCTTAATATTCATCAATTTTCCATTTTAATTAACTATTTTAACCATTAGCCATTAGCTAACCAGCTCAACTGTTTTAATTTTAGCCCACTGAGTTGTTGTACTGCTACATTAGGTAAATCTAATATATTTAGACAAGTATTTGAACTGTCTTAAGTTAGTTATTTCAACTATTTATCCATTAATTTTAACCACTTATCTATCTTAATTATTTCAACCATTACTTAAGCTTACCATTTAAAAAGTTTATTGTAGCTAATTTGTTTGAACAGTTTATTTTCTTCTTTAGTGAAAGTATTTCAACTAAATCATTACATTTAGCAAAATATTTGAACTATTTTTTCTTTTAGCCAACTATTTCAACAAATGATCCTTAACTTTAAGCAAATTGTATAATTTTCAATTTTAGCTAACTATTTCAGCTGCTTTTTTTTTTTTTTTTTTTTGCTC
>OMNN01000380.1:0-15725 GCA_900302755.1 Chromis chromis | reverse complement strand
TTTTTCAGCTTCTTTTTTTTTTTTTTTTTTAGCTGCTTATACATTACTTTTAGTTTTTAGCTCAACTTTTCAAACATTAATTTTAGCTACCATTTTTCAAAAAAATTAGTGAACAATTTCAACCATTACTTTAAGGTAACTGTTTGAGTTGTTTATGAATTAATTTCAGTTAACCATTTTAACCATTACTGACTGTTTGAAGAGTTTATTCCCTGCTTTTAGGGAAACTGTTCCAACTAAATCCATTACATTTAGCTAATTATTTAAACAGTTTTTCTGTTAGCCAGCTATTTTAACAAGCAAGTAGCATTTATGGTAGCTACCATTTATTTTAGTTAACAGTTTCTACCATTATTTTTTTGTGGTAGAAACTGTTTGAAATTATTAATTAATTAAATTTGGCTAACTGTTTTCACCATTTATCCACTACTTTTAGCTAACTAATCTGACTAAATCCATTGCAATTACTTTATATTAGCTACCATTTTATATTTTAGTTGAGTATGAATTTCAGCCATTACTTTAGCAAACACTTCAGTTGCTTATCCTATAATGTTAGTTGACAATTTTGATGGTTACTTTTAGCAAACAGTTGGAACTGCTTATGTACTACTTTTAGCTAACTATTTCCACTGAATGTATTAAATTTAGCAAAGTCTTTGAACTGATTTACTTTTAGCTATGTCAACAATTTATCAACGACTTAAAGGTCAGTGCTTCAAACTTTTTGTGGTAGTTTTAGCAAATTTTCTTTTTTAGTTAACAATTTCAACCACTGCTTTTAGCTAGCTGTTTGAACTAAATCCAATATATTTAGGTGAGTATTTGAATTGCATTGTTTGTAGCTAATTATTTTAACAATTCATCCATTAGTCCGAGCCAACCATGTCAACTAGCTAACTGTTTTAGCCATTTATGAATCATTTTTAGCTAACTCCTATGATAAACCGTATTGCTTGTTGCTAACTATTTGGACAGTCTATCCAGAACTTTCAACTGTTTGAACTGTTTATTTGGCAGGTTCCTTAGCCACTGTAATTTACTACAAAAATTAGTAGCAGTAGTAGTGAAACTGATCATTTGGGTCATGCCATATCTCTACTACTATTACGACTACTACGACTACTACTGTATCCATTAGCTAACTCATAATAACTTTACAATATTAAGTTTAGGGTCATGGTTAGGGTCAACACATGACAAAAATGCAACTTGCTTTTAGTGAGTGTCTACTTTTGTACTCTGCCTTTTGGTTTCGTACTTTCAGATTTTTTTTTTACCTCTTTAACCCAACTAAATTGCTATTATGTACAATTTTCTTCTGTCAGGTAACATCACCTGCAGTATTAAGTCTTCAGCTCACAGTGACTTTCAGTAAAACCTCGTTATTCTGGCCCTGACCAGGACAGTTTTTTGGTCTCCCCCTCCTCCACCCTTCACCCTCTACCTCTGGTCAGGGTCGATCAATACTTCCCCTGTAGCTTATCACTAATGTGCAACTGGCTGTTTGTCCAAACTCTGCTCTGTCTACATAAAGACTTGGATGGGACGACACCAAATCCAAATGCACCACGGATCAACCCATGAGGCTGCAGCTGCGGACGAACTACTGGACTTAACATTATCATTAACAAAAACGCAAAGGTGTGAGAGGGAAGGAGAGAACAAAAGAGAGTCGCTGTGGGAGGAAGAGCTGGAGACGGTCTGCCGGGCAGGGATGAATGAATCTGGAAAGAATTTAGAAACTTGAGGTGAGTTGGTATGGTCATCCGATAGATCTGAAGCCTTTAATAATCTTTTTAACTTACAATTGAATCTGTAAAGTTGGTAATTTATGACAAATTCAACAATTTGAAGAATACCCTTGGTGCCACTTTCAGTTCATAAATGTTTTATAATATTATTGAAAGTAGAAACAATAAAAATGTATTCAATCTGGTGTAATGGATAGTCTAAACTAGCTTTATTCGCACTTAAATTTTAGAAAATGCTAAATTGTCTGATATGTAGGTCACACAGGTGTTCATTTACTTTGCTGCTCTCCCACACACACTCTTATTCCCACACACACGAGTGCACACAGCTGCAGTCATCCCCACAATCAGTAGAAAAATGACAAGACCGGACTTTGGACACGTCGGATAAGCTTCAGCTATTTACATGGCGCTGCTTTTGCTGTGGTTATCTGTGTTTTTTCCATTCCTTTTTCCATTAAAGGGAAGCATAAACTGCATGAAGTGCTTTTGTTTCTCACAGCTTTACCAGAAAACACCACAAACACACATACAGAATATGTTTTTTCACTTTGCCTTCTTTCCTTTTCTGATAACACGTCACCAAACTACTTTCTTACCCCCCCTCTTCTTATTTCACCAGGTCATCCATCCACCAGTTTGTATTAACAACCTCCCCATCTGCATATCTACAGCAAACCTTGTCCTCCAGAGCTGTGGAGTGTGACAATGGTGTTTGTTTCCTGTCTATCAAACGCCATTATCACACTAAATAGCTACAGTGTGAAAACTACCTCAATGTATGCCTTCATTTACTGTTTTTTCTTGTTGTTTGCTTGTATTGTAGCTTCAGTGTAATTTTTATTTTCCCTCATTCATACTGTAAAGCATGAACATGTAGCTCTATGTGTCAAAGGGTGGTGATAGTAGTGGACATGTTACACCACAGCAGGACAGACAGAGATGGAAATAGACAGACAGTGTGTTGATATGTCATATGTGATGTTTAGGCTCCGAGTCTGACCCACTTAGTTTTGCCTTTCAGGTGCTAATTTGCTGCTGGAGACCTTAACCTATGAGTGCAGATATAAATAGTCAGCTCATTTGTTTTCATGCTGCTGGCATTTCTTGAGAATGTTTTCAACATGTAAACAGGTCATCTAATTTAAACACTTGTACTGCTGTATTTTATGATTCCACAATTGGCTTTATGCATGCTGTAAATAAAGTGTTTATTGCCGTCTGTTGCTATAGAGTGGATGTTCGCAGCTTTGCCATTCCTTGTGTACAAAGACAGGCTATAGTTTGCATTCCATACCTCCCATCTGTCATGATATCTATCCCAGTACTGAAAATGTGAATTGATTTAAGTTCAGAAAACATTTTCTACCAGCAACATCTCTTTAGCAACACACTGGCCGTCGCTCCACCCTGAGCTCCATGTCAGCAAATTGGGTCACAAGAGGCAACAGTGAGATCAGGACAGAGACGCTTATTAAATACAAACAGTCTGAGACTGCAGGTTGAATAGTTTAAATACTACTGAGATCATATCGACTCATATTGAGTTCATTTTCACATGTCTTTCACTTTACATACATTGAATATGGATTGGAGAAGACCATTGCAGTATAGATCCTTGAAATGATGCCACACATTTGAAATCAAACTAATAGGCAGAAATGCTCCAGATAATATAATCACAAATCAAAAAGCTTCACATTTCACATAGAATACATTCAAAGGTACATTTTACATGAGTTTTACGTATACAAATGACTTTGTGTTTTTTCCAGAATATAAACATGAGCTCAGTAGCTTCACTAAATGAACAAATATTACAATATTTAAACAATAATCTGGGTATATGTTCATCAAATACCTTTGCCACCTTGCAAACCAAACACACCCACTCATACAGCCTACTTCCAAGACATTTCCTCTAATCAATTAATTAAGTCCATTAATTTAATGAACCAGTAGTTTGAAAACATCACAGAAGTAGAAAAACAAGAAAAATCATTGCACTTCTTCAATCAAGCAGTCTAAGACATCACAGTTCATCACTGTAGACAAGTGCATGATTCTCATAATTTTCAAGTGTTCCTTAAAAGTGTCACAGTTTCTCTAAAACTGGTGAACTAAAGAAGATAAGTACAACGCAGAAACTCTCAGGTGAAATCCTCAATAAAATAAATATAGATCTTTTGAATAAAGAAAACTCTCGTATGAAACAACAGGTGCTGGTTGTGAAACATCCTCTTCAATGATCTGTCCTGCTGCAAACTTAGGACCCCCTCCTGAGTTCTCTTTGACAAGCAAAACTCTGCATTATGAGGTCCAAAGAGAGCGAAGAGAATCACCAAAAATGTCACAAATTCAATTAATAATGAAGCCCTTAGTCCAAGCTTGTCCTCCTATTATGACTTGCCCTTCACTGTAGGCCCAAATGTTTTCTTCTTGGGAGCAGCAGAAGGTTGGGGTTTGGGTTTTGGAACAGATGTGGGTTTTTTTGGTTTGGGCTGCAGGGATGTGAGGTTGAGGATTTCACAGTACTTGTTGCACTGGTGCAAGGCTTTAAACTGGTCAATGAAGGAGGTGGCACAGTTTCCTTTGAATCCCTTGTACCTGAAAAGAAAAGAAAAAAACACATTAATAGATTAGAAAATGTAAATCAACAATTGGCGTCCATTTTTGGTCTCAAAAAAGAAATACTCACCCTTTCTTACAGGTGGCTATTCCCACATCAGTAAGCCTCATGCCCACTCCTGAAACCACATCAGACGGATGTTTAGTTCTCTAACTTGTACAAATAAAATGAAATCACATTAATTTGCAGTTACTTCTGTTTCCCTGACCTTGCATGTCAGTAACCAGCAGGTTGCCCTCGGTGTTGTGGTAGACCCAGTGCTGGAAGGCGCAACATTTCTGTCCTGCCTCTGAGTCACGTCTCATCAAGTTGATCTCTTTGCCATCCTTAACTGAATACTTTACAAAGTCGCCAATCAGCTCCTCTTCCAGCGTGGCGTAGGGGATGTCATTGGACGGACGGTGAACCAGGTAGATGGGAATGATCCTGGTGGATACATGACAGAAAAAAAGTGTCAGCTAAAAGAGCAAGAATTCATTGCAGATAGTTATGTTGTGTATTAAGTTTACAGTTTGTTAAAGATGTTACTCACTCTGGGACGTCACCGAAGGCTTCAACAGCCTCGGCTGCAGCAGTGTACGCTTTGATGTACTCTCTTGCTGTGTTCTGGACCTGACACTCCTACAGAACAAAAAGTCAGTAGTGTTACATTTACATTCTGTATCACAGTATCTCTACACATGATGGTAATGTATGCACAAGGAGCTAGCACTGCTTTTATAGAAGACTTCTCATAAAATCTTTGATAAATCATCAGTATGTGTCCATTTATCCTTGTTTGCTCTGTTTGGAGAAGGTATTTTACATTGGGATCATTTGCCAAAACATTTAAAGAGGAACTTGCAACTTGGAACTTATGCAGTATTGTACCTTAAGTACATTTTGGGACACAAGCGCTTATACAAGTTCTAAACAAGTTCTACAATGGATTTTTGTGGTGCTTAGTGTGTTTTTTCCTTTACGAATTGCATATTTTTTGCACATGAATGCAACCTTTTACTGCAAACTGATTGACTCGTACATGAAAAATTTCATGCACACTATGTTTACCAAGTGTTATTCCCATGTATTACTTTATTCCAGAAAACACATGATATTAAATGAAACTCATCTCCCATAGCAGACCTTTATGCATCTTATGGTCCAGTTATACTTTGAGCTATGAAGGACTGTTGGGCCTACAACTAACTACCATGCTCGTACCTCCACCGCCAACGTAAAGTTCTTCTGAACGAGCTCGTCGTTGTTCTTGGTCCCATAGCTGATAGCGTTGTGTACTTTGAGCACACAGGAGTATCCTGGCAGTAATAGTGGTATCTGACTGGCGTGCAACTTGGTCCGGAAAGCCCGCCTATGCATCCCCTCCCCAAAGTGGACCTTCTCCGTGATGATGCTGATGGGATGGTTCTCTCCAAAGTACTGGTCAGATAGAAAATCCTCTTTGAACATTAACCTGGAACAGTGGACGTCCTCTTCCTCACTGCCCACCTCTACAGGGGCAGCTGGGGAAAGAAATATATAGACAATGAGTCAAAGCTCAGCTGTATAAAGAAATAAACTTTGCTGTGAGAGCTCAACTTACCTGTAATAGTCTTTGGAGATGGAGGGATGACAATCTCACTGAGCACTGCGAAGAAGAAACAACACAAAAAGAATAATTTCAGTTTTTTTTTTAACATCAATTGATATTTTTTCTTGTCCAGGTTGAGTTTTTTTTATTCATAGTTATTTTTTTCTTTTACCTTCATATGTAAGCAGGTAGTCCAGGGTGACTGACCCATGTAAGCTGCTGAGGCGACACTGGTACTTGCCCAGGTGTTTGTTAGTAGCATTGGTGATGGTCAGTGACACTCTGCTCTCGTCCCCTGCACTTCAAAGAAAGGTACAGTGTCACAAAATGCAATTCACAAATCTCTGTACTACAGTCAGTAGTTCAAAAAATGTCATTTTTTTTTATAACAACCAGTAACACAAGCTGTGGTAAAAATATTTGCTATGTCTGCTGACAGTAGCTGCGTATGTTGAAGGTTCAGGTTTCACCTTAGCAGCTACTAACTGCTGTGTCAAGTACTGCATTACAGATTTTCTCTCTACTTCTACTTTTTCTGATGTTTAATGCTGTTTGATGCTACATATTACTACCTCCAACATTTCAGTGATTCCAAACCAGTACCTGAGGGAAGTAGTATTACGTTAGTTTGAAAAACTAAAATTACAATTAGATTTTTAAGAAAATCTTATATTAACAAGCAGAGAAGTTGAAACAGTAAGCTAAAAGACTGAAACCATTAACCATAACCCTACTTCCAACCCGTCACATTCGGCTGCTTTTTCAGGGCTATAGATTGTAAATAAAAAATGGACCTCGAGGCCGTGGGATGACCAGTTGGTTTGTTGACTACTGTTGTGAAGCCTAAAGTTTAGAATTTGGCCATCACCATCTTTTTTTGGAACCAGACACAACATAAGAATGAATGCTGGATCTCACGTGAGGACACTACACACAATGATTATTTAGCAACCTGTCAATCGCAACTTAGTCATGCCCGAAAATGTACCTTGTTTTATTGTGTATTTATTCTCTAAATGGAACAAAAATTTATAACATGACCATCATGCTTAATTCAAAAATTCTTGGAACTTATAACTGAGACCATAGACTCATTCCGGAAATGTTTACTGAGGTAATAAATCAGGTGAGAAGTAGGGTCATTTTGTCATAGACTTCTATACAATCTGACTTCTTTTTGCAACCATAAGAGGCTCCCCCTGCTGGCTGTTAGACAGAATGCAGGTTTAAGGCACTTTCACATTGGCTTCACTTTTCAGAGTGAAGTACATCTTTAATATACAGTCAATGGGCAGGACTTCTTGGCATCACATTTGAACACACTGGATACTCAAAGCAATAGGTAGTCCAGTAGATCTATAAAATTTCCTGAAGGAATCGACGCTGTGAGTCCATTGACAAATTTCTCAGTTAGTGTCGTCACTATTGCAACTTTGAGGAAATAAGAAGTTTACCTTGTAATATGTTCTTAATGTTATGAGAGGGTGTGTTTTAACCCAAACCATGATCTTTTTCTAAACCTAACAAAGTTGTTTTGGTGCTTGAACTTGAGTTACAAAATATAACTAAAGAATGTCTCCACTTGTGCTCTGCATAGACCTCTTCTTGAAAAGAAAGGGTATTGGGCTATAGGGGTATATGACATTCAGAACAGACTGAGAACCATTGCTGAGCATCATAGCTTCACTTTTAAAGGTGCCGAAGACAATCTCATTATCAGGTGTCATCATCATCATCATCATCATCATCATCATCATCTCAGAATATTGTAAAATTATGCAATATGAAACTAAATACCTTCTCTTAATCTCAGACAGGACAGTTCCCTCTCTGCTCCAGGTCACGGTGTAATCGGAGAAGACAGCAGCAAACTGACACCACAAGCACAGACTCTGAGGGTCTCCACTCACAGACACTGCCTGGATTGGCTGCACCACCTTAGGGTCTGCAGAAATGATCATATGCTTTTATTACAATGAATAGAACGTGTGTTGAAGTGCTAGGAGAAATGCTAGACAACAGCTCTTGTTTTGATAATGTGTCAAAGACAAAAATTGTTTAATGAATGCCTTTACCTTCCTTGTGTGGGATTTTCTGTTTGACCACTTCGCTGTACGCCTTCTTACGAGATGCTCCAACATCTGCCTTGAGCTCCTCTCCTTTTGCCTTTACTGAAACATCTGACTTTGGAAGTTTAGCCTCCAAAGCACTGACAATCTTCCCAAACTTATCCTCTGACAGGCGTCGCCTTTTTATAACGTCATCACTCAGAGGACTGGTGAAGTTTTTAGGTTGGTGGTCTTTATGATCTGTGTGATTCTGACGTTGTTCTCCCTGTGATGCTTTCACCTCTGGCTGCTGGGACTTCTTCTCAGCACTGTCTGACTGATCGCTGTCCTTTGGAGCTTTCCCAGCTTTGGCACCCAGCTTGGCCTCAAACATATCAATCCTTCCTTTTGCAGTCTTTGGTTTTGCTCCATTCTCCACTTCAACCAGTGGCTCCCCTCCACTTATTACTGATGTTGCATTCTGGCCATGTTTCTTTTTCTTCTTGTGTCCATGTGACTTGCTTGTACTCTTCTCTGTCGCCACACCAGTCTCGATCACCAATTTAGCCTCCTTGGCCTCCAGCCCCGCGATAGTGTTCTCGCTGGTGTGGTTTTCTCCAGCAGGAGGGTGAGTTTCTTGTTGTTTGCAGGTCTGCTGGTTGGCAACATGGTGGGATATACCCTCCTGTTTTTTGGAGGCTGGTGCACCATGATGATGACCAGTTTTGTCCTTTTTGGAGCGCGTTTTGTGAGGCATCTTCTCAGTTGATTTCTGATTCAGATCAGGATGTACGATGGGTTTTGCAGGCCTGGAAACAAATGGGTCATTTATATCTAAAGTGACATATGCAATGCGATTCTCTTCCGAAATGAAGAAAGGATCTAACGGGAAAACACTGAAGTTTGCTAATTCTCTACTGAGATCATCTATCTCCTCAGTTATTGATTTTCTTGCAGTGCATTCTGCAGTGTAACCAGTCAAGTCCAGTAGTCCGTCTGATGAAGATTCCTCAGCAGTGTTTACTGTATTCTCCTTTTTATGAAGCAATTCCTCGTCACCTTCCAGAGATGGTTTGCCAGTAATTCCATCCGGGGTCGGCCAGAGAGCAAGCTGTTGTACGTGATCACAACGGAGGTCTCTGTTGTCATTGAGGGACCTTTTATCACAAGTCTGATCTCCTTCCAAACTGCTGCTTGTCCGACAGACGAGGGAGGAGCCAAAACAGAGCGGAGCTAAGGGCATAATAAACTTAGGACTCCCCCACTGTGGCTCCACCTGACATGCTCCATCAAGATCTGGCAAAGAGTCAAATGACACGTGTGTGTGAACATTAATATGACGGCCAGGTTGTGTGTCCACACCTGGCACGTGTGAGTTTATTAGAGTGTGTGTGGTGAGGAAATTAGGATCTGTCGTGGAGCTTCGTTTAGCTTCCTGCTCGGCCACCGGGGCAAGCTGGGGGATACTGCGTTCATCTGTCACTTCACACACTCCATCTCTAAGGGGCTGGGGATGAAAATGCACAAATAATGATGAAAATGTTAGTTAATCCTAGGAAATTGAGCAATGTATTGACAAAAATATCCATTCTTTTACACTTGAGAATAAGGCTGTTTATAGGTAGTTATACGGTTAAAGGGCTTCCTTAAATATCAATAATAAGTAAGTACAATAATTACATTACAAAAACTACTTCTGGTCTTTTTCATTTGTCTGTCCCACACATACCTTTCTAAAGAGCCACACAGCAGACGTTTATGAAACACCATGCTCCTATATCCAATCCACGAGTCCATATGTCTTGTATGCAACTTCAGTGTCACTGTTACAGTCAGAAGCTCCTGCTATGCTCTGCGCACCTAAGCCAATCAAAAGCAGTCTCCTAGGCCCCAAGAACCTGTCAGCGTCCTGATCGTGGGTTTTTAAAGGAGATGTGGTGGGAATGGGTGTGTTTAAGGGCGCGTACGAAAAGAGAGAGAGAGCAAAAAGGGGGGTCATGTTTCAGGCCTCAGCTGTGCTCTCCTCTCACCCCTCCACCCTGACACGCCACGGATGCATGCTATTATCATTGAACTCTTGGCTATTATTAGATGCCATTTCTGTCCATCTGAAGTTTTCCTCTCCAGCACTCCTGTTTCCTTCAGCACCCACAGCTGTCGCTCTTTGAGATGGGAGCCAAAGGACTTAACCAATAATGCAGAATCAAGGCTGGGTGCAAACGGAGTGGCTCCCATCCAAAGCAAGCCGACAATATTTGTGAGTCTCGTGTGCAGTGATGGACATGAACTTCATATTCAAACACACCTCCTGACTGACTTTCAATCCTAAAGGTATGACAACAACGACAAGGACAAGAGCGGGAATGTCTCTTAACGTTCTGGCTGCGTTTCCAAAGCACATGACTGATTTATCTGTTGGCCAGTGGTGTGAGGATGATCACTGTGTGAAGGGTGAAACTTTCCACTGCGCTCCCTCACTCTTGACAACACACCTCAGTGAAAGTGGGGTGTGTTTGTGATGAGAGTCTATTGGCAGGTATATATGTGTACAAACAGCCAGACAAGAAGCAAATACATGCTGTCTCCGTATTTAGTTGCAAAATATCATTCATGCAAAAACATTTCCAAGAGATGCTAACCAATACATATCTATATAATAAGCCATCTTACCTCCTCAATTACTAACTCTGCAGGAGCATCCAAATCAGTATCTTCTATTATATTCAGAATGATCGGATCTTCTTCATTGCTCATGAAAATGTCTGTCTCCAAGGACTTGACATATCCACCAAACTGGGAAAAGTCCAAATTAGCAGAAGGAGATCCAGGAATCAGTGTGACTGCAGGTTCATCTCCGCTGTATCCTCGAGGAGACGCCACAGTGGCACCATGTGAACCCATGGATGAATGCTGGGGAGGTGGAGAGCCCTCTGCTTGGCGACTCAGGAATTCTTCTCTCTCCCTTTCTCCTTGTGTGGTAGGTGTGGAATCACACAGGGATACAACACTCTGGGAGCTTTCTCTGTCACGGAGTTCAGGTCCTGCAGCTTCAAGGCACAAAGAGAGACAGCTCTGCCCAGAGTGGATGGAGCTCTCTGGGATGTTTTGTGCCTTTAGAGGCTGATCCTGGACACCCATGGTAGGCGGTGATTGTGCCTGCGCTGTTGTCTCTCGACTCTGTCCTTCCTTCGATGTCTCTGCTTCTATATTCACCTCCGCCAGTGCCTGTGTCAAAGCATCTATCTCAGCTCCTATCTCTGCGAAGGCAGCTGTGATGTCCTCTGGTGGAGCCGCGATGATCCCAGTCCAGTCTGAGAGTGCACTGGCCCAGCTGTCCACTGATGACCATCTTTCAACCGGTGGCCCCCAACTTCTGGTGTCATCGATGGACCAGCCAATCCCCTCGCTACCATTAGGGCTGTAATCTGATCCTCCTGGGGGAAAAGATAAGTCAGTGGTAGCTGAGAAGCCTCCTTGCATCACAGAGGGGCCTGTCTTGTCCAAAACATCCTGTTCTTCTGTATCCTCATCTGCCAGAAACTGGCATGCATCCAGCCAGAGCTCCACAGGGCTGTTGCTGCACGGTAGCTGAAGGGTTAAACCGGTGACCTCTGCTTTCCCTCGCCTCACATCACTTACTGACATCAAGTCCACCTCCCAGGCATCTGCAGCAGGTGGTGTTAGCGCTGCATGTTGGCTCACGTCTGACTCATCGTTCTCTATACACTGCTCACCAGAGCTATGATGACATTGTGTCAAAATGTCTCCTGAATCACACATCAGGACATGTGTATCACGCTCATGGTTTGCCTTTTCCCCTCCTGTTTGGGGTAATGACTGGTATTCAGGACTTTTAATCTCATGGGGATCTACAGTTGGGCTTGGGATGAGGTCCTGTGTGTCACTTTCAAAGATGTAAAGGTCTGGCATAGGTGCTGCTACTTTATCACTGTCTAAACTATCTGACTGGGGTGTGAACGTCCTTAATAAAGACACGGCTTCACTGTGTTCAGAGCTGAAGCTGCTGGTGGAGAGGAGCTCAGTGACAGACAGATCCAATGAACTCTCAGACATGGATGACACGGCTCCTAAAGATTCAGGAAAGGAGAGTGATGGCTCTTGTTCGACATAAAACTCTAAAGTTTCCGACTGAGGTGAGATAAGGTCATGAGAGAGCTGAGGTAGAAGAGGTAACGTAGGTTCTGATGAGTCCAAACAGCAGTGAACCCTGAAATCATCATCCATTGGTGAAGGCTCTGAGCAAAGTGACAAACAATGTGGCGTTAAAGACTTTAAACCGTCTGAGTCATTGCTTTTCATGATGATATCTGAGAGATCGGACGCAGTCTCTGTTCCTGGGTCATGTGCAGACAGCATGTTTACTGCAGGACTCTGCAATATAGAAGCAGAGTCCAAAACATCTGTTTGACTCTCTGTGACAGTCTGTGGTGACCGTCTTTGGTCATCTGTGCAAAGGAGTGACGAATCCATCGAGATCTCTAGTAGTGCTTCTTGACAAAACTGTCAGAAAGCCGATTCCGGTTGTCGAACAGCAACTTCCGGCAGAGTTTTGGTTCGAAGATGAGTGTCAGATTGTTTGTACTTTGGTTTTCTGGCGTCATTCCTGTCCAGACTATAACTGTATCCTTGAGTTATTAGATTCAGTACCTGCAAAGTGACACATCAAGTTATCAGAGAATTCAAATATTCCACAATTCAAGTAGAAAAACCAGAACCTCAAGTCATCTCATCTCTGAGTGGAGGCTTGTGTGTGAAGTATTGGAAGAAAAGCCCACTATCTCCCTCTAGCTGTCACTTTGTGTGACATGTTTATCTAAGCTGCAGGACGCGGCCCATTCAGCCTCTATTTTAAGGACTTTTAAGAGATACCTCACATACCTTATCAACAGGAAACCTTCCTGTTGTTATTACTTTGTTGCTGATGAAACCATCCGTTGAGTGGTGGCTGTGTTGTTGCCAGCTGAACACTAAACTCTCCAATTTCTATTTACTTGCACAACAGAGAGGTAGCAAAATCTGCCTTTACTGTATTTTAAATATATTATTATCCAAGAGCCTATGAATTACATAAAAACATAGAAGCTCTTAGAACCAGGAGTAGTTAAAAAGCTCTGATATTATTGTTGATTTCAAATAATAGCACATAATATATTTAGAAATACGTAATTCAGCTGGAACAAGTGTCCAGTCTCAGCTAATTGTAGCTCATATGGAAAGTAAAATAAAAAGACTAAGTAAAGAATCTTGTAACTGAAACTTTAACTTTTTTATTTGCACGTGAGGCTTTTTATGATGTGCACATGAAAATGCTTCGACAGAGAATCTGCAGTTCCAAATTAATCTTAACCTGATACCTGATATTTATAAAACTGCAGGGAAAGTATATGTATTTCTGTAAAGATTATTTCTGTAGTTAAAGCTCTGCTCATTTATGACATCTCGTGCTCAAACTCGTACATCTTTTAAGGCACCATGCTTATTTTAATCAGGGAGGTTCTTAATATTTCAGCTGTGTTTCAAGTTATTTCTCTTTTACCTTACAGCTGTAGTTATTTAGGAACTTTACGTGTCTGTAAAACTGTAGATGCGTCCTAAAAGCACATTGCAGGCAACCTGACAGACGTGCAGAGCACTGATATGAAGTGTTGAAGGGGGAGGCTTCTAAACATTCACCCTGATATACAAGATTGCAGGAGGGGAGCTGGTGGCACAGACACTGGAAAAATACCAGAACATCTTCACCCATGACCTGCATTTGTTGCATTCCTGCTGCAGTGAAGGACACCTAGCCGAGCCCTCTCAGATGTTTACTACGAAATCCCCAAACTACTATTGACAAACACATTCAATATAAACTGATTTCAAACAGCAGAAAAAACCCTTAAAACCCTGACAAAATGCCCATCAAACATATAATAATAACAAATAACATCCTGCACTGATTTATCATTCAAAGTAAACATCTCCTGCCCTTAAATTACACCCTGCGACCATAGAAGTACACAAATCCCTTAATTAGATTCTACTAAGGCATGCAGATTGTCCATACATCTGGCACAATCTACTTTCAGACGTTTTAAATTGAATTCAGGTCAGTCTTGCTGTTGGGGTTGATTGGTGCATTATATAAAGCTTGATCTGTACTGACATTAAAAAACAATAAAGCTGTCAGCAACTGAGAGCACTGAAGTATAATTTGATTTCATCTTGATGGTCTGTGCCAAAATAGATCCATCCTTGGTCACACCAACCCCCCTCTGAGAGTCTGCTGCACCTTTAACGCTTCAGTATGTAGACGACTTGATTAGAAGACGTAAACTCAAGGATCCACTGAGCCATTCTGAACACAGTTTTGACAATAATGACACAACCTGCCTCAAAATGTCTCAACAGAGAAAGATTAGAAGCGAGCAGGGAAGTAAAAACCAAGCAAATGTATGTGAAAACACTTGTAAATAAGTTTAAGGAATGAATTGTCATGCTTGACAAAGTGTGTCACAGCAGAGTGTGTCAACGTATCAGCAGTACAGATGAACCATTATGACTGACAACATTTAAGATTCCCCAGAGAACGCCACAGACAAACGTCCAACAAGTTAGCTCACAGAATTAAAGGCAGATTAAAGTATTACTTGAGGTATTAAAACAGTTGTCTAGTCTCAGAAGGGGATTTCCAGCCATGCAAGCAGTACGTACCCTTTTCATAGCCGTGTGCTTGAAGATATAGACCTATGACTTCAGTATGAGCTCAGGCAGAGCCGGCGGTCTCGGGGTGTGAGTCTATTTTTAAATGTTGTCCCCCGCAAGTACAAAGTCAGTTACCTGATAGTGTGGACATGTGCCGATCTTGAACATTTAACACTCGATATCTCTATTTACAGGCTGTTTCTCATTTATAGACTTTAATTAAAGGTAGAGATTTAATTCAAGGAAGTTTTTGACTCTTGCCATTGAGAAGAAAGATCAGTTACTTCAGTCAAGCACACACTGGAGTAATGAATAGGGTTTAAGTAGCGATAAATTGTGTATGGTGGAAAAATGCTTATTTCTGGCAACATTAACAGCCCTCTACTCTGTCAAGGCAACAATCTGCTGCTATCGATGACCAAAGCAACCTTATGAAAACAGACCTCATGCTTAATTATAATTAGCTTGCGCTGGAGTGACGATGATTCCGTATGACGTTGCTTTTTGTTGAGTCAAATGACTCATTTCATGAGTAGGGAACAGAAGCTAACCCCACATTACGTAAATAGGAAAACAGTTTCCATTTATGTGATGATTAGAAAAATAGTTTATTTTCATACCGTGTTACA
The DNA here is from genome assembly GCA_900302755.1 of Chromis chromis. Classification (NCBI taxonomy): domain Eukaryota; kingdom Metazoa; phylum Chordata; class Actinopteri; family Pomacentridae; genus Chromis; species Chromis chromis. Next base: position 387 of record OMNN01000380.1, on the reverse strand, counting down.
TGGCAGGGCTTTTGCATAGAAAGTAATAGTTTTGGAACGTACACTGAATTAGATTTCTTGCTGAAGGTTAGATGAAGAGGCTGATAACATTCCGATATCCGTTCAATGAATATGAAGCAAAAATCTGGAGACAGTTAGGTTAGTTGGCTACCTACAGAGACTCTGTTTACTCACCAAATAGTATGGCACATAAAACCACAAGCTGTCCTTTTTTTTTTTTTTTTTTTAAATATTTTTTTGGGGAGTTTTTCCCGTTTTTATTGATAGAGAGAGACAGGGTGAAAGGGGGTATAGAGGAGAGAGACATGCAGCAAAGGGTCTTGAGCCGGACTCGAACTCATGACCGCTGCTGGCGACCTGCGCCCACATGGTAACGCCTTAACTCAG